>MU739394.1:103245-176729 GCA_026770625.1 Nicotiana glauca
AATATTTACTCCCTCTTGCCCTACGTGGTATGCTATCCAAAATAGTGTGAACCCCTTATCGAGTTTTCTTTCTTTTTTAATCTGATTGGAGCAAACATTAAGGACTAGTGACTTGGATCAGATTGAAGCTCAAATTGCTATAACACTTTGTAAGTTAGAAAAGGTATTCCCTCCCTTATTTTTTGATGTCATGATGCACTTGCCTACTCACTTAGTTAATGAAGCTAAGCTTGCTGGACCGGGTCTGTATCATTGGATGTATCCTATAGAACGATGGTTATATTTATTGAAATCTCTCATTGGTAATAAGGGTTAGGGTTACCTTGCAAATGAATGTATGATTTGATGTTCAAGGTATTTGCATAGAATCGACACAGGTTTAATCGACCAGAAAAAAATTATGATGGTGGTTTAAAAAATTGTGATGGAGGTTTATCTCTATTTTCTAAATCTTGAGAAACTTCAGGAGCTCCAAAACATCATGATCTTGAAGCAGATGATTTGGAGCAAGCACATGTATACATACTGCATAATTGTGATAAAGTTCTACCATTTAGAGTATGAAATGTTTTCCTTCATATGATATTTTTTTTCATGTTTACTTTAGGTTTGTTTATCCTTTATGTATGATATTTGTGGTTCAACTAAAATTTGTAGAGAGTTTGCACGGATTTATGTGGATTCTACTAAAGACATGTCTGATACATAATGGAACAAACAATTTATCGAATGGTTTAAAGATAAGGTGAGTAATATATACATACTAAAGTAATCAACTTTATCTTTTTAATAGGTTGCACAATGTATAAAGAAGATGATATTCAGATCTTGGAAGATCTCCTTGCACTTTCACGTAGTCCTACCCAATAGGTGTTACATTGTAGTGTCTATATTGTTAGTGGATATAGATTTCATGTAGAAGATTATGATAAATATATAAGGACTCAAAATTGTGGTGTGGTTGTTTTCGGTGAGACTGATGAACATAGGGAGAATATTGATTACTATGGAGTTTTAACTGATGTTCTTGAATTGAAATTCATTATAAGAAGAGTGACTTTGTTTCGATGTAATTGGTATGATGCGTACGATAAAAATAAAGGAATTAAAATAAATGAATATGGTATTTTAAATGTTAATTGGGGGAAATTTTTAAAATCAAATGAGCCTTTTGTATTAGCGGACCAATCATCTCAAGTACTTACGATAATGATAATTCCAACAAAGGCTGGTGTGTAACAAGAAAGACGCAACCTTGTGATTCCTATGAGATTTTTCAACAAATAGATGGTGATGTTGTAGATTTAGAAAATCGTATACAAAATAAATGGAAAAGAACGTACTGAGGTGAAGTATCTCTTTATACCATTAGAAAATTCATATTGTTATACATTCTGATTATATGATTTTTTTGTTGGTACATTGCATTTATAATGTATTATTTCTCTTTGTAGGTTTCATATGAGACCATCAATGAATGAAAATGAGGTATCATCCATTGGGAAAACTACTACCAAATTTGCATTTGTTGCACCAGGTGCTATAGGGAAGGGATGAGGGAGAGGGCTTAAATCTCTGAGCTCTTTAGGAGTATCTAGAACAAATATTCCATTTTGTTTTATATATTGATCAAGCTATGAAGTACAATAAAATTGTTGAAACGAGTATGATTTTTCAAATATATTGTGTTATCAATCTGTACACCTAAATTTTAGTGCTATTTTTTTTTACTAATGTGATTTACTTATACTAGGTGCTGCAGTGAAGGGATGAGGGCGAGGCCTTCGATTTATGTGCTTTTTGGAGGTTTCTGGAATGGGACGAAGGAATAAAAATTCATTAGTTTTTGAGAAAGAGTATATTCAAACTAATATTCTATCATTTTCATCACTGATGACGTTATGCAATACATCCAAAATAATTTAGCAAGTACAGTTTCTAAAATCTATTCTTGTTTAGAATCTTTTTTGCAATTATTTATATTTGATTTCCTGTACTAATATGATTTCCTCCACCAGGTGCTCTAGGAAAGGGACGATGACAAGAGCTTAGATCTATGTGCTCCCTTGAAGAATCAAAAAAATGAAGAGCGGTCCTTCCATCAAAATACTCATGAAAGGAAAAGCTTTACTCGGGAGGTGTTATCTTCTTCTCATTTTATGTGCAATCACATTTTTTTTCCTGGCTTATACTTGTGAATGGATATTTATAGACTTATAGCTACCATCCAAACTTATTAGTACATCAAAAGCTTTACTTGGGCGATATTTTCTTCTTTTAATTTAACGTGCAATCACATGTTTTCTTTCCGGTTTATATTTGTGCATGAATCATGTTTCAAACCACAAAGTAGGTAAGGAAAAGCTAATGCTAAAAATACTTATGGCAACTAATATTTATTTAATTCCTTTTCTCCCTTGTTACTGCAGTTTATAAGATGACAATAGGAATCTGTTTTAAAATATTGGGATTTTACTGGGTTATTATTGTTATTGTTCTTGTTGAATTTAATTTAATGCCAAATATTTAGTATTATGATTTCTTGCACCAGGTGCTCTAGGAAAAGGAAGGTGAGAGGTTAGATCTATGTTCTCATTTGAAGAGTTTGAAAATGAAAAGCGATCCTTCTATCCAAATTCTCATTAGGCTAGTCAAAGTATGTCAAGACCTTTTAAGAGTTCAATATTAGACTCTACCATGTCCGCCGCTCAAGGATTGTGAACAATAACTAAAAACCTTTGGTTCATGACAAGAAGAATATGCAAACTGATATTTTATTTTCTCCTTCTATTGATCAAGTTATGCAGTCTACCCAAAAAGCTGAAACAAGTATGGTTTCTCAAATCTATTCTCTTTTTGGAATTGAATTTAATTTGATTCCAAAATTTTAGTAATATGATTTCTTGCACCAGGTATTCTAGGGAAAGGATGAAGGTGAGATCTTAGATCTATGTGCTCATTTGAAGATTCTGAAAATAAGGAGCGATCCTTCCATCAGAATTCTCATTATGCTAGTCAAAATATGTCAAGACCTTCTAAGAGTACAAGATTAGACTCTACCATGGCTGCCACTCAAGGATTACGAAAGATGAATCAAAACACTTTGGTTCATGGCAAGGGGAATATGCAAGCTGATATTCCATTTTCTCCTTCTATTGATCAAGTTATGCAATCCACCCAAACAATTGAAACAAGTATGGTTTCTAAAATCTGATTAATCACAAGTTTATCAATTTTACCATATTTTCTAACATTTATAAATTAAGCAAATTTAGGTTCATGTACTGATGGAAAGGTAAAAAAGGTTCGAGGAAGTAACAAGTCCAAAGAAGTCGCATAACTTGAAATTGGAGAGAAGCTAAAAGTAACATTTTACAATAATCGAATAGTTGGAAAGAACATCAATTTGTTTTCGAAGAACTTGGGAAACATAGTTCATGACCGTAATATATGTCTGTTGGGAGTATCATCGTGGGATCACATTAAAGAAGAAAAGTTAAATAACATGTGGGCAGCTGTTAGGTAACTGGATGGAATATTCCAATTTCTCCTTTGATTCCTCTTTTTGTTCCATTCTTGTTGCTTAACTATTTTTCTTCTTCTTATGTAATGACCCGATTGGTCGTTTTGAGCTCTAGCGAGTTGCTCAGCAGTTTGGGCTATGAGCAGCTTCACTTCAGGTATGTCTCTATGCTCGTTCGAGGACGAACGAATGTTTAAGTGGATGAGGATGTGACCGCTCGGCCGGTATTCTTAGGAATTAACGCCCCGATCCCCTATTAACTACTTCCCCCGAGTTTATTTCTACTATTTTGACTTGCCGGGACATTCGGTTTTGAGTTTCGGAGAGTTATTAGACACTTAGTCCCTAAATGAGAGCTTAAGTATTGGAAAGTTGATCATAGTTAGAACAGTGTGAAGACTGCCTCAGAATAGAAATTTGATGGTTTCGTTAGCTTCGCTAGGTAATTTCGAGTTTAGGGGCGTGGTCGGATTGTATTTTGGAGGTCCGTAGCTAATTTAGGCTTGAAATGTTGAAATATCAAATTTTGAAGTTTCTGGTTAGATAATGAGATTTTGATCTAAAGGTCAGAATGTAATTTTGGAAGTTGGCGTAGCTCCGTAGTGTTGAACTTGACGTGTGTGCAAAATTTCAGGTCATTCGAACGAGGTTTGATAGGCTTTTTGATCGAAAGCATATTTTTGAGGATTTTGGAGTTCTTAGACTTAAATCCACGGTTAATTCAAGGTTCCGATGTTGTTTTAGGTATTTTAAGGATTTGTACAAGTTTGGGTAGTGGTTGTGACTTGTTGGTGCCTTTGGTTGAGGTCCGGGGGGCCTCTGGGTGAGTTCGAATGGTTGACGAACGAAATTTTAGAGTTTAAGTTGTAGCTTTAGCTGCTGGTGCTGTCATAATCGTACCTGCGGTTTGGGTTCCGCAGGTACAGCACCACCGAAGCAGCCACGGAAGCAGAATTTAGGCCATCTCTTCAGGAACCGCAAATACGGTATATTTTCTGCAGAAGCGGGACGGAATATGCAATATTTGTTCTGTAGAAGCGGTACCATAGATGTGATATTTGGTACGCAAAAGTTGGACCGCAGATGCGGTCCCTGGACCGCAGATGCGGAAACTGCTGGGCATTATTTTAAAAGAGGTTCCGCGACTTAGGGGTTTATTTCCACCATTTCTAATTGTTTTTGGAGCTCTTTGAAGGGGATAGAAGAAGGATTTGAGGGGAAATGCTTGGAGGTAGATTCTTGGTCCTAAAACTCGTTTCTAATGTGAAATCTACCTAGAAAATCAAATCTAGACTAATAATTGAAGAATTAGGGCTTGGGATTTAAGAGACTTCGAATGAGAATTTGACGGGAAATTGAACTCCGATTTTAGTATTCTTGTTATGCATAGAATCGTGGGAGTATGAAGATTCCGAAAATATAAATTTTACCCGATTCTGAGACGTGGTCCTGAGGGGTATTTTTGTTATTTTACCTAATTTTGTGTATGAGCTTAGAATTTAATTGTGGAATCCATTACTAGAGGTTTTATTTACAATATGCAGTTGAATTGAATAGATTTGGTCCATTTGGAGTCGGATACTCGTGGCAAAAGCGTGGTTTCGGGTTGACTTGCGCTTGTTCGAGGTAAGTGGCTTGTCTAACCTTGTGTGGAGAACTTTTCCCTTAGGATTTGATATAATTGTTAATTGAAATGCCTTGTTCGTAAGGTGACGAGTGCGTACTTGTGCTAACTTTTGGAAACCCATTTTTCACTATGTACTACTAGTATGATTACCTCCCTGTTTTACTACTTGTACTATTTTGTACTATTTAAGCCTGTGTTACCTTAGGGAAAGCATGTCTAAGTGATTAAATTTCCTTATCTTTTAATTAATTTACCTAAATTCTGTGCAGCCTGCTAGGCTAGACTAGACTATTTGTTTGCCTAAATATGAAGTTTGATATTTCTGAGCATTTCTCCTGTTGCTGCTGTGTATTTACATTGGGACAATGGATGTGGAATTCTGGTAGCTCCCCCTTGTCTGTTTACTTTGGGACTACGGGTTAGATTCTCGGTAGATCCCCCTGCACAGTTATATGGAACTACGGGAATCCACCCAGTAGATTTCCCAGTACTAGGTATTTATATTTGGGACTACAGAATGAGATTTCAGTAGATCCCCGCGTACTATGAGATAGACTATGAGACGGTATCCCTAGAGATTTATCGGATAAGTATATTTAGGACTTCAGGATGGTATCTTGGAAGGTCCCCAGTGGATATTGTTGATGTTGAGCTGTATTCTCTTTCGGTGTTTACATTGTTTCTGCGTAGTTGTTGTTGTCCTTGATATCTATATTACCTTCACTGTTGCTCGTACTTATACTGTTTTTCTATTTCTATATTGTCGAATTGTATCTTTTATTTAACCTCAGTAGGGCCCTGACCTTCCTCGTCACTACTCAACCGAGGTTAGGCTTGGCACTTACTGAGTACTACTGTGGTGCACTCATGCCCTTTTTGCGCATGTTTTTCATGTGCAGATCCAAGTACCTCTACTCAGGCGTACCATTCTTGAGGCGAGGCGATTCTACGGGACTTCGAGATATATCTGACACGTTCGCAGTCCGAGGAGTCTGTTTCTATTCCTGCATTTAGTATTTAGCCCTTTTGTACTTTCTGTTCTTGTTACACATTCCAGATATTAGAGCTATGTAGTATTTTCACAGCTTGTAGATCCGTGAGTTTTTGGGTTTCAGGATAGTGTATCAGTTTTATTAAGGAGTTGTGAGTATATGTCGAGCGGTATTTAAATATTGTTTCCTTCAGTTATTTTTGGCTTTTGACTATTTATTTTGCAAGTTTAGTTTATTTTCTGCATTGTTAGGCTGACCTAGTCGTAGAGACTAGGTGCCGTCACGATAGTTCAAGCAGGTGAAAATGGGGTCGTTACAAGTAGGTATTAGAGCTCTAGGTTCATAGGAGTCATGGATAACAAGCCGGTTTATTAGAGTCTCGCTGAACGGTAAGGAGATGTCTGTACTTATCTACGAGAGGCTATGTAACTATTTGGAAAATTCCACTTCTTGATTTCCTCATCGTGCGACTTGATTTCTTGAGGCTTATGCCTTTGTTTCCTTCATACTCAATCTTACGTGACGCAAAACTCTTGTTATAAATTGAGAATTGAAGAATAATAATGGTACTACTGATGTGGTGCGGGATGTTTCTCCTGGTATAGTTGGGTGAGCTTTTTTCGTCGCCTTGCTGAAGGATTTTTCTACTATTTCGACTAGATAGTTGTGCTCCTAAAAGCTTAGAGGCTATACACAAGTGGCTATGATGCCCCCAATTGGTTATCGCACAGTATTGGCTTGATGGTAGAAGACTTGCCTATATGTTGGGGCGGTGAATGAGTTGAAAGAAAATCTACTCGGTGCACGATTCAGAGATATGATATTTCACTTCCGGCTGAGGAAAAACAATTTGCCTATGAATTTCCAGATTTGGGGTGATGGAGTAACGAGACTTGGTAATTTTGAGCGTGGTGGCTTTTTATGTATCTGTGATGTAGTGTCGTCGTCCTCGATTGTATGTGTCAAGTTCGCCGGTGTTATGGTCTTCTGTAATTCATCCTTGGGGTAGGATATTGTGAAATAATATTAGAAAAACTGCTATTGGATATCACAGGGTGTGGTTGTTCAGGATTGAATTGGTGTTTCTAATGTCGACAGCTCGAGAAAGATGATTTCCGGAAAGGTTTAAAGTTAGTAGCGATTTGTGGGTTAAAGTGCTACAAAGATAGATTTTATTAAGGCAACAACAGAGCAACAAAGCATGAGTAAAGACATGTGGGGAGTGATAGGCGGTGTTTAAAATTTCTAGAAGGCCAGGTGTAAGAAGCAAAGGTCGATTAGTCGATTAGTGGGGTGAGTTCTGCCAAAGTGGGAGAGTGGTAGATTTGCATATGGGCTTTGTGCTAGGATAACTACGCACCTTAAAGAGAGTTTAGAATTACTTGGGAATTTTAGTGATTGATGATTGGGGTCTATGGATTAATTGAAAGTATGGACTATTATGCGGTAGAAGATTTGAATAACGGAAATGAGCTGCTTGAACTGAGGAAAGATACTACCTAACTTTGAATTGGAAAGATGTTGCCGCGCATTTAATTGGTGTCCACGAGGAGTGAATGGACTTGTGCCATAAAAGATCGGTCGTGCGAATGTGGTTGATGATTCAGCGTATAAAAAAGGGATTTTACAGGTAGATTTAGAGAATTTTTTTATGTCAATTGTGCATGGTTATGTCAATAAAAGATAAGGAATCCTGTTGAATTTCAAAGATGTGTAATAGTGGCCTTAAGCTAAGTGGGAGAGTCCCACTGCCTACGATTGGATTGTATGATTATCTTCTTGTGAGGTTTTGGGTTATCAACGTATTGGTAAGTTATTTCAGCCATGGAAAAGAGCATAAGTGTAAATTTTAGCAAAGGAATTGTTAAAGGTATGTTATGATTGGCCTTATTGGCTCATGCTAATACTTGGGGAAGGATTCAAGATTTTTGTCTTGTATAAGTGCGGGTTTCGGGGGAAGTGATTCAGTTAGGTGCTTCGTCGAGGGGTTATACATGTTCTAGAAGAATCGTGGAGTTGATTATATTCGGTGCCAAGTCAGAGCAGGTGGCTCTCAACAATGGTCCCAGTGAATTCAAAAAGGTAAAGCATGGTGCCTAATGATTCCGAGCCTATAGGTACAGTTAAGAATGAATCTTGGTAGTAGCTTATAGGAGGGTGCCCAGAATGTTCTATGATATTTTGACCTGCAGCGTAGCAATTGGGAGGTATGAAATGGTTCGCAAGAGTTGATACAGCGTGGTCTCGTGATTCACTGTCACTCTAGATGAGTGCGGATAGAGTGTGTTATATGTTGAATGGAGTTATTATTTCTAAGGAAATCAAGAATAAATTGGAAGAAGATGGTCTGGTTAGCCATAATTGAATTGGCGTATTGGTGGTAGTAATCAGTTCCTTCAGCAAATTATGCAGGTGATTTGTGGCGGTACGTGCGAGGCCTGTCGGCCGCCGTAATTGATGTTATTCAGGAGTATTCTTCTGTTATGGCCTGTTGTATATAGGCGGATCCCGGAACGGCTATGGTAGGTTAGACCACTAATTGGAGATTTGCATATTCTGGGGTTATAAGAATTCAACTGTATATTGCTATGGTTCTCCTGAAGTGAGTTGAGTGGAAGGTATTATATGATGAAGCGGCAACCCATTTGTGGTTTCAAAGTTATGATGGAAGTCGTGTTCGATTGAATGTCGGCATGTTGGGTGCAGTGAACGGTATGTAATTTGAAGTAAGGATCAAGGTTTCAGTTCAGTGTTAACAAGGATGTCACGAGCTTAGATGAGCGTGAAAGGAGTTTCGATGTTTAAAGTAAGCTGGTATTGTCTTCAGCGTCAACTGAGATCGGAGTTGTGAAAAAGGCTTTGCATCCTGACTAAGGATTCTTGGTTGCCTTTTTAGCGTTAGTGTGGCCGTTAGTTTGGATGCACAGACCTGTTATCTGTTATGGAAGGTTGTGGGAGCGTGCCCCACAAGAAGGTTGTATAAGGGTGGCATGTAGTCACTTGATTGGTTGAAGAGTTAAAACAAGTATGAAGATTGTGGTGGTATCGTTGATTTGGGAATTGATGTCTGGAGGGCACTTGATTTATTGAGTTGTGGATTGTGGATGGATCTAAATGTGAATATGGGCTCTATATCAGGCCATATGTGTTCATTTTAGCAATGCGCTCCTTCAGACAAATAGTCAGGGTACTATTTCATCGTCAGCTATTTCACGTAATGATATATTACGCCGTATGAGTTGCGAGACGGTTTGATGAATTTCATATATGATGAGGTTCCGCGTAGAGATGATGTTATATGTGCAGGATGGCTCTCGAGATTTAGATCATATATTGTACCTCAGTTGAGTTTTAGTTTCGTAGCCTATGGCACTATATATCTTCCCAGGGATGGTATTATGCACTTAGCGTGCTTGTGACCGATATTCAGAATTTTGTTATAATGAGCAGTTTAGCTCGATATATATCTCCTTATGTGAATTCTATGTTTGGATCGGGTGGCACGCCGCCATGGGTATGTTATTTGGATCTGGTTGCATACCACAACAATGCGATGTTGAGTACAGTTTTCTATATGCTATTTTTGTATGCCTTGTTTCCTATTTTATAGGGAAAGTTCATATTAGTGCGTGACTTGAGTAGTTCCTTCTAGAGTTCGTTTTCCTTTTGTCACATTCGAGTTCATAGCCTATTGGCACGTTGTGGCATCATATGAGATTTTTGATCATATTTGGGGTAGCTTATTGCCTAAGAAGTTCGTACTGGGTGAGAAGAGATCATTGGATTTAGGATCAGTGGAATCAGATTATATGAACTACATTAAGAAGCTAAGACCATTATTTGGTTCAGAATGAGGTGATGGTTCTTATCAGGAGTATAGACCCAATGATTTGTTGATTTGGCAATTGGGTATGAATTTCTACACACATCTTTTGTCTTGGCGGTATTGTAAGAGCAAGACCTATGTAGGTCATGAGGTGCAATGGGAGCATCAGATCCGTAGAACTTCGACTAATTTGATCAAAGAATGTTATTGTGGTCATGTGAGTAAAGTGGTGCAAGGTGTGAATTCAGCTAAGGTATGCAGTCATTTTTTGGTATGACGGGTAGTTATTGATACGGTGAGTGTAAGTTAGAACAGGCCTGGCAGAGAGTTCTAGATGTAAGAATTGGGCTCTAAGGCTTATTTGCTTAAGTGAAAAAGGATATCTTCAGATTGATCGAGCTAGGGTACCTAGCTGAGTTGTGATAGTACGGGTAGGTGCTCGAGGTATTAAACAGTGGTTTTAGAAAACCCCAACACAATTCTTAGCACGTTCGAGGACGAAGGTATGTTTAAGTGGGAGAGGTTGTAACGTTCCCACCGGTCGTTTTGAGCTCTACGTGTCGCTCAACAGTTTGGGGCTATGAGCAGCCTCACTTCAGGTATGTCTCCATGCTCCTTCAAGGATGAATGAATGTTTAAGTGTAGGAGGATGTGACGACCCGGCTGGTGTTCTTAAGAATTAACGCCCCGATCCCCTATTAACTACTTCCCCCGAGTTTATTTTTGCTATTTTGACTTGCCGGGATGTTCTGTTTTGAGTTTTGGAGAGTTATGGGACACTTAGTCCCTAAATGAGAGCTTAATTGTTGGAAAGTTGATCGAAGTTAGAACAGTGTAAAGACGGCCTCAGAATGGAAATCTGATGGTTCAGTTAGCTCTGTCAGTGTTTTCGGGCTTAGGGGCGTGGTCGGATTGTATTTTGGAGGTCCGTAGCTAATTTAGGCTTGAAATGCCGAAAGGTCGAATTTTGAAGTTTTTGGTTCGATAGTGAGATTTTGATCCGAGGGTCAGAATGGAATTCCAGAAGTTGCAGTAGATTCGTAGTGTTGAATTTGACGAGTGTGCAAAATTTTAGGTCATTAAGACGAGGTTTGATAGATTTTTGATCGAAAGCGTATTTTTGAGGATTTTGGAGTTCTTAGGCTTAAATCCATGGTTAATTCGAGGTTTCAATATTTTTTTAGGTGTTTTAAGGATTGGTACAAGTTTGGGTAGTGGTTTGTGACTTGTTGGTGCCTTTGGTTAAGGTCCCGGGGGCCTCGGGGGTGAATTCGAATGATTTACGGAGGAAATTTTGGAGTTTAAGTTGCAGCTTCAGCTGCTGGTGTTTTCATAACTGCACCTGCGATTTCGGTTCCATAGGTGAGGCACCGCAGAAGCGGAACTTTGTCCATCTCTTCAGGAACCTTAGATGCGGTATATTTTCTGTAGAAGCAGGACCGCATATGCAATATTTGTATCACAGAAGCGGGACTACTGATGCGACATTTGTTCCGCAGAAGCGGGACCGCAGATGTGGTCCCAAGATCGTAGATGCGGAAACTGCTAGGCATTATTTTAAAAGAGGTTCCGGGACTTGGGGGTTTATTCCACCATTTCTTATCAATTTTGGAGCTCTTTGAAGGGGATAGAAGAAGGATTCGAGGGGAAATGCTTGGAGGTAAGATTCTTGTTCCTAAAACTCGTTTCTAATGTGAAATCTACCTAGTAAATCATGGAATCTAGACCAACAATTAAAGAATTAGGGCTTGGGATTTGAGAGACTTTAAATGAGAATTTGAGGGATCAATTAAGCTCCGATTTTAGTGTTCTTTTTATGTATAGACTCGTGAGAGTATGAAGATTTCGAAAATATAAATTTTAGCCGATTCCAAGATGTGGGCCTGAGGGACATTTTGGTCATTTTACCTAATTTCGCGTATTAGCTAAGAATTAATTGTGGAATCCGTTACTTGAGGTGTTATTTACAATATGCAATTAAATTGAATAGATTTGGGGCATTTGGAGTCGGATACTCATGGCAAAAGCTTGGTTTCGGGTTGACTTGTGCTTGTTCGAGGTAAGTGGCTTGTCTAACCTTGTGTGGGGGACTTTTCCCTTAGGATTTGATATAATTGTTAATTGAAATGACTTGTAGTAAGGTGACGAGTGCGTACTTGTGCTAATTGTTGGAAACACTAAGTACTACTAGTATGATTACCTCCATGTTTTACCGCTTGTACTATTTAAGCCTATGTTAGCTTAGGGAAAACATATCTAAGTGATTAAATTGCCTTATCTGTTAACTACTTTACCTGAATTCTATACAACATTCTAGGCTAGACTATTTGTTTGCCTTAATATGAAGTTTGATATTTCTCAGCATTTCTCCTGTTGCTGCTGTTTATTTACATTGGGACTAAAGATGTGGGATTCCGGTAGCTCCCCCTTGTCAGTTTACTTTGGGACTATGCGTTAGATTCCCGATAGATCCCCCTGCACATTTGTATAGAACTACGGGATGCACCTGGTAGATTTCCCCAGTACTGGGTATTTATATTTGAGACTACAAAACAGGATTCCAGTAGATCCCTGTGTACTATGAGCTGGACTACAGGATGGTATCCCGAGAGATTTATTGGATATGTATATTTGGTACTTTAGGATGGTATCCTAGAAGGTCCCTGGTGGATATTGTTGATGTTGAGTTGTATTCTCTTTCGGTGTTCGCATTGTTTCTGCGTGTTGTCCTTGATATCTGTGTTACCTTCACTATTGCTCATACTTATACTATTTTTCTATTTTTATACTGTCGAATTGTATCTTTTATTTAACCTCAGTAGGGCCCTAACCTTCCTTGTCACTAGTCAACCGAGGTTAGGCTTGGCACTTACTGAGTACTGCTGTGGTGTACTCATGCCCTTTCTGCGCATGTTTTTCATCTGCAGATCCAGGTACCTCCACTCAGGCTTAACTTTCTTGAGGCGAGGTAATTTTATGGGACTTCGAGGTATATCTACCGCGTCCATAGATCGAGCAGTCTTTTTCTATTCCTGCATTAGTTATTTAGCCCTTCTGTATGTTCTGTTCTTTTTAGACATTCCAGAGATTAGAGTTATGTAGTGTTTTCACAGCTTGTAGATCCGTGAGTTTCCGGGTTTCGGGATAGTGTATCATATTTATTAAAGAGTTGTGTGTATATGTCGAGCGATATTTAAATATTGTTTCCTTCAGTTATTTTTGTCTTTTGAATATTTATTCCGAAAGTTTAGTTTATTTTCCGCATTGTTAGGCTTACCTAGTCGTAGAGACTTGGTGCAGTCACGATAGTTCACGGAAGGCAAACTGGGGTCGTGAAATCTTATTTTTGGCAATTACACTAACCATTGAGCTTAGTGTTCATTTTATATATATCCAAATGATTTATAAAAATAAAGTGTAATCAAAGTTACGTCAACTATAGAACTATGGTTGAAGGACTCCTTCCCTTTACAAATGGTCCTAAAATGCAAATGAAAATAAGGGCTCCCTATGTGCGATGACAAAAATACAGTTATACAACAACATAGTAGAGAGGGTGTAAGGTACAACAAATGTATCTTCATGTTGGCTTTGACAGAATCTCTGAAAGCCATAGTGAAGATAGCACAGGCAAAGCCCAGAAAGGTGCATAAAGTTGGACAACTCTATTAACAAATGTTGAGTGCAAAATTGCAGTCAACCCCAAAGATCCAGAATTACTGCTGCGAGCTTTTGTTTGTGTGTCATGAGTGAGTTTGGCTAGGTGTAATAGCTCTAATTGGCAAAAAAGTTGTTTCTTGTGCAAGAGCTTCTCAGATATCTATTGCATTGAAGACACTTGAAATTTATTTTACTCCACATGAGAAATTCCTCAACCCCTTGATTCTTGTCCCTGTGATACCACATCCACATCATAATCTTCACCGGTAGTGGTTATCACACCAACACCTTCTGCATCTTCTGGAAGCCTTTTCTCGACACAAAAAACAAACTTGAACATAACTTTGGATATTTGCACAACTGGAGCTAGTAAGATCGAGAAATCAGATTTTTATGACCTCTTAAAAGGTGAGGAAGCTTTCCCACAAATAGGTTTTCTGGTCACAAGGTTTTCCTTGGAAACAAGCCCGCTAAACTTTGGTCTTGTTTACCGTGAAAATGGTAACAATAATTAGATTTGTAAAGGGGATTCTAAAAATACGTGATCTATTCCTGAGTTAGTTTGTTAAGGAAATTAGTGCTAAAGCGTGAGGTAAATTGATAAAAATCTAGTTGAGCAAAGCAGAAATCGAACTAGTAAGGGGCCGTTGCCCAGGCATAAGATCGGTTAGTAGGTACCTCGGGGTCGAGGTATAACACATCCTTGGGCTATCGAGGGTAGTCAGGAAGAGGATAATAGGAAAAAATATAGCTAAGAAAGGCTCTATATCACCAATATTGAACAAAGTAATAAAGAACAAGTGATAAAGCAGTAAAGTGCTAAGATCACATTGAGGTCGATGAAGATAGACAATTTAGAAGAATGAGAGAGAGATATTATTGAATTTGTGGAGAAGTGGAGCAACATCAGTCCTTTACAAGGTAGGGTTAGTCCCCCCCCCTATATAGGCGAGGGGACTCGGTATAGTACAAGGCATATTATATGTAGAGATATGGGGATGGGATATTTGTACAAGACACTAGAACCTATTGATCCTAGCTATCTTCTCGGGCATTCTCGTCTTCGTGACTCTCGATAAGTCATGGACAGGTCGTATGACCCTCGAGCCATTGCAGAGCCGTAGGTGATACTCAGGACAAGGAGCCCGATTACGATCCTATGGCCTCGACGTGCTGTTAGGGTACTCCAAACGTACCTTAATGGTGGGAAATAGACTCCCCCGATTTTACCGCACACAGATAGTCTTCGTGTTTCCTATATCGAAGTGATAGGAAATGATACTGAATTGAAGTATCGAGGCCATTATTTCCATGACATTATCCATATAAGAGTATTAAATGCCATAGCCCAGGGAACCGTGCAGGGTCGCTGTCATATGCGATAATAGAGGAGTCCACGAACTGATGCAAGTTCGTCCCTTCTAATTTCCCAATCGATTACTATAAAATGCTCTGATCGCTGGGTGCTCCTCATCTTCACCCTTCCTCCAGGCGCATGAACCAGAACCTATTTGATAAATTCGCACCTTTATCTCTTTTTTCTCGAAAAGGTTTCACTATTATTCATGGACAAGGCCTCTAGGACGGTGCCTCATTGGGATGGCACTGCGCCGTCGTCCCAGTCGACTAGGGGGAGAATAAATTGGTTCATTCTCTAGGGCAGTACCCCCCCCCCCCGAATTTGATACGTCGAGAGATTTTGATGTTGAGACTTCTGCGTCTATGTCGGGCCGATATGAATATGTATCTCGATATATTAGCATTGTGACTGACGCTGACAGAGAGAAGGAGGATTGTTGATGGAGCAAAGCTGTGACAGTAGAAATTCCTGCCTACTGTGATGACATTACCGGTTTCAATGACGGCTTTCTTTACGTATACACCTATTCGTTCACCCTGGGCCCAGATGCGTCTGATGGATCTCCTCCCTTGGAAATCGATCCGGTGATCGTCTTTTTTTGCGTTCGATTTTGAGTGACCCTTGGTCAGATCTCCCTATCTTTTTGGAGGATTGTGCTGATGCTCAGGCACTTTATTGAGGGGGTCACCGGTGATGTTTTCACCCTTAATCATATTGTCAGATTATACCATCCTTGGCTGTACCAAGGATTGATCAAGCTTCGGTAACGGTCCAAAAAGTCTTTCTTTACAAACATCGATGAAGGGAAGGACCGGGGGTGGATGAGTAGGTTTGTTTGAGTGCCAACCTCGGATATCATCCTGGTCCAGTATATGCCCTTTCCTGAATGGTGGAACGATCAACGTAAGTATATTTTCCCTTTAATCGCTTCTCAATTTTTCTTTCGAGTGTCGTGATAACCTTTTTGCAACATCCTCCAGCTTCTCCTTAGCACCCCGAGGAGGTCCATGGTGAGGTTTATTTTCTGCATGTGCCCTGTATTTTGTATTCCTCCTTGGCTCTAATTAATGGAGTATCACATTTATCGTGTTGGTGCAGGCCTTGGAGAAAATATGCTAATGAGGCCTTCTACTGGTGGTGAAGCGGAGGCCTTGGGGCCCGGTACGAACATGAAAATGAAAATAAGGGTGGCCATTGCTCGTCCTGACGAGACTGCTATCCCAACCTCTGAGCAGAACCCTGATGTCGGAGGCGAAGATGATGATGGCAGTTCATTGAGGAGGAGAGCAAGGCCTAGCGAGGGGGATTCGCAGGTGCCTCGATCGGAGGCTGCTGAGTCTAGGACGGCCGGGACCGGCAGTGCCAAGGAGCTGGAGGTCTTCGAAAGGACGATGATATGCTTCAAACCGCACAGCCAGATTCGATATAGCATCTTCTAGCAGGGCTGTGGGTTAAGATGGATTAGAATTTGGGGCCTTCGATGGAGTTGGCGGCCCGAACGACCTCATTCATGATTACCCAATCTCATCGGGGGAGTTGAGAGATGCTGAGAGGATGATTGGTGCCACAGCTGGTACTTCCTTCGTAAGGGAAGGCTTTAATGCCAACATTCTTGATGGCATACCTGATGAAGTTGACCTCGACATTTCCGATGCCGTCGATGGGGCGGAGAAATCCTTACAGCAGGTTACAGTTTTTCCTTGAGTGTTTCTTCTTGCCCTCTGGCGTTATTCATCATTTTTCTTAATTTCCCCATTTTGCCGCAGTGCAAATAGATATAGGAGCATGTTATCTCCCGGCTCTTTGGGGAACTTGCATGCCATGAGAAGGAGTGTGATACCGTTGCTTCGAAACTACAACACTCGGAGTCTCGAGGCGCCCGGGGAGATAAAGAATTGAAGGAGCTTTGAGCATCTTTAGAGGTGGCGCTTTGGGAGAAGGCTTCTCTTGCTGTTCAGGTATTCCTGTTTGTTCACATCTGTTCCTCCTTTTAGTATCTATATGTGTTCTGTTTTCACATATTCATCGTCTTGCTTCATAATGAAGTTTGAGCAGATGAGCTCGAGGATCGATGAGTTGGAAGTGCAGGTCTCTAGGTTGAGAGAACGGAGCAAGAATGCGACCGGGGAGCTGGTGACATCACGGGGCCTTCTATCAGACGCCCGTAAGGAGATTGTTATTTTGGTCGTGGCTAAGCTCGATGTCAAATGTGACGCTGCTGCTTACAAGGAGGACGCAGCTACGGCGCATGCGATGACTCATGACATATCCCTGGTGGCTGAGCAAAAACTAGTCCGAGCTGTTGAACATGCCAAGGAAAAGGGAAAAAATGAGGTCATGGAAGAACTTAAATCACGGGGCTCCAAGTTATATGCTGGCCTAGACGTGGCCTGTGCGGCAGAGGAGCAAATAGAGTTTCAATTGTCCCTGACGAGGGAGAAGAGTATAGTGGCGAGGAATAGTCTCCGAGCCTCCCTTCTCTTTTTTGTATGCCCCTTTTTTTGTTTCATATGTTCTCGCTTCAAGAAAAAGAATACTGCAAAGATGTTTATCTGTCTTGTTAATATATGAAAGGAGCCTTTATTCTGGTTGTTCTTCTCACTTCAGAATACCAAGTATCGGGCCTTCAGAGTATTTTTGTATTATGGAGCCGAGGTTGAGTCGATAGCTCCTTCGAACCAATGTTGGGGATTCCCTGAGGTCCCCTGATTTCATGAATTATGTAAGAGTCTGGAGTAATTCTGAAATTGCATTCCCCAAGGGGAGGGTGATGTTAATGCGGCCAGAATTAATTAGCCTGTTTGGGCAATTGGTCGGTTATTACCTGGCCTTTATATATTCGTCTACTCCCCTTCAACGACGATCCTGTAGTTTTTTCTTTGATAAATTAATCTCTTCTTTAGATCTAGGCGCCTTATGAGAGCGTCTTCACTCCTCTGCTTTAGGGAATTTCTGCCTGGATACCCCTCTTCTTCCCATTATATTGTTGTGGCAATGGTCGCCGCTTCGACATTTTTGATGTTCTGATGAAGGGGACTCATTCCTGTACTCCGCCTTTGACTGACAATAGAGGCCCTTTCCCAATGTCGGGGGAGCGATGCTGGGAGTATACTGCCTCGAAGAGCATTATATGCCGGGGAAACCTCTTAATATTTCGAGCCACCAGGGGCATGTGTCGAGTATTCTTTCTTCGGTGATGGAAGAGAACCTCGGGGCGATTAGGAGAGAATATGGATAGGGGGAAGGCGTGGTTTTGCAATCCCCTTACCACGTGGAGAACATCATGACGTATGTTGAAGGTTTCTTTAGCGTGTACACCCATGTTCTCGCGCCAGGTTCCATGGACAGGTTTGTGCTTGATTTTTACAAAAGGTATCAAGTTGTTGGCGTATGTTTACCCCTTCTTCTGGAGGATAGTATAGTCGATGAGTTAATTTGTCGACACGCCGGGATAGAATTTACTTTGAGTTACCTCATAAGGTTGCACCGGCCATTACGCTTCCGTGGCCTAGTTGCTCTTCAGCATAGGTCCACTCGAGCTCCTATGATCGGTGGTCAAGATGATGAAGATCATGGATAGATGAGGTAGTTAATTCGAGTTCAGACGACCGAGATTATCCCCAGAGAATTCTTACCGTTCCCTGTAAAATGGAACTCCACACATAAACACTCTGTTCAAGCTGTCTTTTTCTTCATATGAGGTCGGATCCATAATGATTTCATCCTGTCCTTTGCTTATAGCAACACATTGGTTGCCCGATAAGGTTTCAGACTTAGTCGAATGGTCTTATAAGCTGGCAGCGTGCTGGACTCATGATAGTCGCCGGTGGCGAGATCTTTCAAAAAGGAGGTGGGAGGTAAAGCACCATGGCAGGTGCCTGGCATACTCTTCCCACCCTTCTCTTTTCCCTTTCGGGGAGGCCTCCTCTTTGCCGACTTGCTCGGTTCTTTTATTGCAGGTGCCAAAAGTTTATTTGAGGCTAGACCGCTGGTTCAGTGACCGAAGAGCGATGGCAAGAGGAAAGAGGTTCCGTGGTGTGAGGAGGCTCGCGATGAGGCACCTTCTCCGTAGCGATTGAGAGGAGACGATCCGATCAGTCGGCTATCTTTCGAGACTGAAGTTTTATCAGACATAGTTTCGACCCTCGGTGAGGCTCATCGTCTCGGCCTTGCGGTGAGTTTTCGGCTACAATAGGGATATTCTAGCCCTTTTCTCCTTTCTTTTATCTTCACACTCCGTCCTACTCTCTTTCAGGTTTTCTATAGGCTCAAAACAGAGTTGCTTCACCGCGAGGCCTAGCTGCGTGGCGGATCGAAGCAGAGCCCGGGAGGCCATCTTGGAGAAACAGGTATTCTGCCTTTCGTGTTGGCTCGTATTTCCCTCCTTCCCTTTTTCTATCTTGTTGGCCTTTGAAGCGCTACTGTTTCAATTGAAGGGCAAGGCGGACATGCTGGAGCAACTCTGGGGCGAGGTTGGTGCTGCTAATCGTGAATTTATCGAGCTGCGAGCGCGCGTTAGTCCCCATTTAGAAGCCAAAGAGAGAGCTCAGGCTGTATCATCCGTTCATGAGGTGCAAATTCAGGCTGCTCATGCAAATGACTCTGCTCGAGCGAAGATGATCGCTAGGCTCTCATCCGAGCTATTAAGGGTGAAAGCTAAGGTGGCGAATGTTTGGGTCGAGATCGTAATAAATAACACCCGGGCAAGGAAAAAGATAGCGGCCTATTAAAAAACCACCTCTGTTGCTAGGGCTGAGCTGAAGAAGGCCCTCGATCGTGCAGGAAAATAGTAGGGAATATGAGAGGTGCAGGTCCCGGAGAGAGATCCTCGAGGCGATTTATGTCAGAGGCATCAATCTCTCGGAGGAGATCGGACATGCCAAAGGAGCGGAGTTTGATGCCATGTTTTTTATATCTGATTGTGAGGAGGAGGCCGCTGGGTTGTAGCTACTAAAGAAAGAAAGGGGAACAAATATTCCTTGCCTTCTTTGATGTGTATATATATAGCTCTCATTATATGACGCAGGCTGATATTGCGTCTTGTCATCGACATGTAATAATAAAAAGTGGGGAAACCCCGCAACTTGTAATTTCTTTATTTCTGCTTGTTGGATTTTTCACCGGACTGATTCGATCCTGGAGTAGCCTTTCTGCTTACATGTTTTGACTATATTTGGGTTCTGTCTCCGAGTTGGGATCTGACTCGAGCTTAATATACCCTTGAGCCCGTTCGGGTTGGCGATAATGGTTTTTATGTTTTGCCCTTGGGCGTTTGGCAATTTTCCCGGTCCAGTCTCCGATTCGTGTTGTGATTCGAGCTGTAATTGACCCTTGATCTTTTTGAAGATTCCGATTGGTGGTAGTGCCATCGATGTCACACACTTGGGCTAATTATAATTTTCAGGTCCATTCTCCGAGTCGCATTGCGACTAGAGCTGTAATCGACCCTCAAATCTTATTGAGTTTTCGGCCAGCGATGGTGGCCTTTATGTTGTTTGGTCATTGAGACCTTTTAGTATGAGGACCAGAGGCTTTGCTAAGTTAACAATTTTGGATCCGACAACTGAATTGAGTTATGATTCGAGCTTGCTTTAATCCTCAAGTTGTTAATTTTCAAGCTGGCGACAGTGGCACTTACGCGGTATGGTCGTAGAGACCTTTTGATATAAGGCTCGGAGGCTTGCTTAGCTGGCGACAATGGCTCTTACGCTGTTTGGTCATAGACACCTTTTGATATGCGGCCCGAAGGCTTTTTGTAGGCTTTGTTTCCTCTCGTTAAGGTCTTTTGGAATGTTTTTACCTGACCCGTCGTCGATTCTGAAAGAATCTTAATTTCAAGTCGTGGTCGGCGATGTTTTGAGCACTTCATAAGGTTCATAGCTCATAGGTCGAGTAGATCGACGCTTTTGCAATTTTTGAGCCGACGTGGTCGGGACTAATTTTTTTTCTGCCTGTTGAGGGAAGATTGATTTTCAACCTGTTCTTTCCAAAGTAGATTCAGAGGATTTTTTAGTGACAGTGAAGCATCCCCGAGTTGCAGTTTTTGGCATCTACACCGAGGGTATGCCCTTTAGGGATTCTTACAAATGCGACGTATAGCCTGAACTGCGGGATTTTTCATGCCTGTTGAGGTCTTAGAGATTTCCATGCTTGTTGACGTCTTACAGTGCATGGAGAATAGATCTGGTTGTGCCGAGGCTGCCTGCTAGGGTCTTACAATTTTGGATTTTCCAGTGCGTGGAGATTGGCGGTAGTCTCCGAGTCATCGAGTTGTTTATGCCTAAAACCAGTTCTCATGAGATTGGAGTTGAATCATAAGGGCTTGATGAGATCGGCATTTCGACCCTGGTGTCATCCGGCTACCGAACCTTTTAAGTCTCCGAGTATCTCGAGATACATCGGGCGTAGAGGTTTTTGCTATGAATAGGCCGAAATAGTGTTCTCTGAACTGTGGGATGCTTAAATAATATTCTTTATTGTTTGGCGAAAATATAGGTTATGAATACATGTTGTCATGTTGCTATGAGTTTGGCCCACATGGGCATGACTTCTCCGATATTCCGATACACTTGTATGATTCCGCATTAAAGCTTTTGAGAAAAGAGATTGCGATCTCGTCGGGTCCCCTTCTTGGGCGAGTACAGCCCTACTAATAATCTTGTTGGAGGAACCTTCTTCTAGTTAGAAACCTGGTCGAGGAAAGAATGCCCGACGGGCCCCGTGGTGGTTGTTGATCTTCGAGCGAGGTCCAGAGCTACCGAATGCCTTGATTGGCTTCCTGCATATAGATTAGAAACAAGAAAAGAAAGGAAATGATAAAGAGGGCAGAGTAATTCTTCCTCTTTGCGAGGTGAGTAGGCGGTCCTTTGGGGAGCGAGCCTTGCTGTAACCTTCTTCCATTTCCGACCCGTCCTCACCAAGGGTGTGGTTATGATTATCCTTTTTCCTTGTTCGAGGGCAATGCCGGCAATGGGTAATATGGTGGCGGGTTTTTTCTCATCGCTCGTGGCTAAATACTTTAGCTCTGCATTTGCAGTTGAGTTTCACACCTTTGGCGTAGCAAGGTCGGAGTTGCCTCCGAGCAATATATCAGTTGTTGTCTATATAAAGTGTCCGTACCCTGTGCACTCAACGTATCAGCCTGAGCTCATTCGGGCTGCGCAAAGGGAGCAATTTGGTTGTTGTGGCGATCGCATCAAGAACCTATTAGAGATTCGACGCGAGAATGATATTGGTCTGGATTGTCCTATCGGCTTCGGCCCAACACTGTCGGTAAAGTTTGGCTGAATCATTTGTACTCATAAATGTATGTTTTATATGAAATAATTTGAATGAAAGAGGGGATTACCAATATGTTAATGCGAGGCCGAGGTGGAATCTCGGCGTCCTTTTCCTCGAGCGCGAGGGTGTCCTTTGGGAGCATTTTCTGGGACCGTCCCTTTCTGGTGATGGGCACTTACAGTCTACATTCAACGAATCATTGTGGAGCACTGCCATCCTTTTATAACCGTGATGATGCGTTGCCGCTCGCCGGCTTTGTTTTGCCTGATTTCCTTCTTCCCGTGGAGCTGGATCCGGCTCTGCTCGCTCGGCGACACTTTTTGGCGACCTTTTTTGAATGGCGAAGTTGCTACTCTTTTAGGTCTGTAACTCTGAGTGTCTCGTGATTCCCGTAGTGCGCCATGGTTTCCTTCGAGAGGTTGTGGTTGAATAGATCCGAGCCACCTGGTGTTCTTGGCTTTGATTATGGTGACCACTATGCTTAGAACTGCAATGTTGAAATTATGCTGCATCGGGCGAGGTTTCCTTGCCGGCTGCGTCTTGTTGAGTCTGTTACCGTTGGAGGTCCCTCAAGGGTTGTCCTCGGGCTACTGCCTTGTTGTTGCGAAGCGTGTTACATCTCAAATTATTTCTTCTGTTCGAGCCATACGGACGATGTCTCCATTCACTCAGTGTCAGCTTCTTTGACGGGAGTCTACCCGAATATGCCAAACATGAAGAGGTTCCCATACGGTCATCTATGGCCCTGGTTCGAGGCCGGTGTTGGTTGTGGGCATTTAACCAAACCTCGGCTAGATATCTAACCAGGCTTTGCTTGAAATGCCCTAGAGTCACCGAGTATGCTTCGTTTAGGTTTTGGGCGAAGGCCTGTGCTGCCCAATTACTCGAAATCGGGAGCAATCTCGTTTGTCCTGTCGAGGAGCGGGGAGCGGCTTCCTGCGACACTTTATTTCTTCTCCTTCCAGCCTTTGGTGCATTTGGTCCTCTTGGTATTGCTTTGATGCCATCAGTGCCTACTCCCACAGACCGTGCTAGTACGATGAGCGAGTCCTCGAGGTCAGGTGTCAAACAGTGGCGCTGCATCATGGTTTCTTTCGAGGGGGTTTCTTCAAATCTCTTTATCGGGTCGGGCTCGAGTTCTCCATTTTGGAGGTCATTATTCCCGGACGAGCATGCTTAAGTGGTGATGCGCCCGTAAGGACTCGAGGTCCCGTCACTCCTATGGAGTTTCGTCGTTTCCAACTCTCGTGAAATGAGTTCTAGGGTCGTATCTTCGGGAGATGGTTGCTGTAGGAGTTTTTATGACCATGATTGAAATATTTTGATGAGGTCATCAAACATCCTTACTGCTTTGAGGTAGGTTGTCGCTCCGTTGTTGTCCGATATCTCGGGCACTGGCTCGATATAAGGAGATATTTCGGGTACTACCGCGTTGGAAGTCTCTGGGCGATTCTGTAGCTGAGCGATAGCCAAATGACGTTCCTGAAACATTTCAAAAATAATATGAAGATCAACTTCCTATTCCACGCGGGATGGGATTTTTTTGGCTTCATGTTGGTCGACGCGCCATGTGTCATCATTGGTGTGTGATACTCCGTTGCCTCACTGAGCGGCGTGCAGGACCGCGTCCGCTCGAAATGATCTAGATGCGTTATCGGGGTCCTGCGGTGTTGCGCCAGATGTGGAATGGTCATACTGTTCTCTCCGTGATTTTTGGGGTTATCGTTCTCGATTTCCTTTATCGAGCTAGACATCAACCTGAAATCGAAAGATCTTGGGCAAGAAAAAGTGTGAAATATATCGTGCGTTCGAGTGACAAAACTAACAAGATAATAATCACTATTATTTTAAGCCCCGCGTGGGCGCCAAACTGTTTACCGTGAAAATGGTAACAACAATTAGATTTGTAAATGGGATTCTAAAAATACATGATCTATTCCCGAGCTAGTTTGTTAAGGCAATTAGTGCTAAACCGTGAGGTAAAATGATAAAAATTGAGTTAAGCAAAGCAGTAATCGAACTAGTAAGGGGGCGTTGCTCGGGCATAAGATGCAAGCCTTTCTTGGGCTATCAATGGTAGTCGGGAAGTGGTTAATAGGCAAAATTATAGCTAAGCAGGGCTCTATATCACCAATATTGAACAAAGTAATGAAGAACAAGTAATAAAGCAATAAAGTGCTAAGATGACCTCGAGGTCGATAAAAATAGACAACTTAGAAGAAAGAGAGAGAGAGAGAGAGAGAGAGAGAGAGAGATATTATTGCATTTGTGGAGAAGTGGAGCAACATCAGTTGTTTACAAGGTAGGGTGAGTCCCCCTTATATAGGCGAAGGGACTCGGTATAGTACAAGGCACATTAAATGTAATGATACGGGGATGGGATGTCTGGATAAGACACTCGAACCTATTGATCCTAGCTATCTTCTCGGGAGTTTCTCATCTTTGTGACTCTCGCTAAGTCGCGGACAGATCGTCTGACCCTTGAACCATTGCAGAGCCATAGGTGATACTCGGGATAAGGAGCTCAATTACGATCTTATGGCCTCGACGTGGTGTTATGGTACTCCGAACATACCTTAATGACGGAAAATAGACACCCTCGATTTTGCTGCACATAGGTCTTAAGGACAGTATTGTTTTTGCATCTTCATCAATTAGCAATCAGCATTCTTGTGGTAGCAATACCATAGAGATTGCAGTTAAAGAAATAATTGTATCTCAAGTTCCATACTGTAGTGCACTACCTGTGACTTTTACTGAGAAATGTTTAGATGTTTTAGATCTTCATAACTCAAATGAAGATTCACCCGTGCTGGAAATGTGCTCCTGCTTTTCGTATTTCTCTTTGGGACTCTGAGTATGATCCCTGTTCCTTTAAAAAGTAAAAAACCAGGTTAGTTCAAATCCTTACTGGTGTGGCTCTAGTAGTTGAGTGTCTCCCAATCATGGCTTCTAGTATTATGATCCCATACTATGAAGATGGTGTCCAATATCACAAAAAGAAGCATGGTAAGTGGAACTGTTTGAATCTACATAGTGCATGTTCTGTAAATGTAGCTACTGCTAGTGCACTAGTTGTTGATGTTGTTACTGCTGCTAATTCACTAGTGGATGATGTAGTTATTGTTGGTGCATTTTCTATGTTTTAAATTGACAAAATTGAAATTACGGTAAGGTATTTATTAATTCAAGCCTTATTGTAGAACACAAATGGAGGTTCTGTGGTGATATTGGATATCAATCTAGGTTTGATGTATTGCAGGATAAATTTGAGAGTAATGACATGGATATTCATCGCGATCGTATTTTGTGATGGATGAAAGAGTTATGGAACAAATGGAGAGGACAATTGGATGCAAAATATGTGAATGGCAAGTCAATCCAAGAGGTTCTAAAGAATGTGCCCGAGGGGTGGACAAGAAACAATGGGAGTGGTTGGTAAACAAATATTTTTTACAGAAAGTTTTCAGGTTTGACCTAATACCTAATTATGTAATTTTATTTTATACAGTGATATTTTAATTGATAATTTATTTATAGCATATGAATTTAATGTTGTCACTCAAATATAGGCGAGAAGTAACAGGAATGCAGCAAATAGAACTAAGTTGAAGATGCTTCATCATATTGGTAGCGAGCCAATTAGAGATATTATTTATCAAAAGGTATTATCATAAAATCTATTTTTTGCTTAATATTGACGATACGTTATTTAACATATTTACTTTTATGTAAAGGGAGGAAAAGATGGCAAACCCCCATATTTAGCAACTATTTTTTTCGAGACTCGCAAGAAGAAACACACTTGTTAATCCTGAAACAATCGAGAAACATGTACGTTTGGTTAATTGAACCGTGTTCTTTACTTTTAGTTATTACGGGATCTGAAAAAACTTTCTCTATATACTTTGTAGGCTCAAATCCAGGAATTTGTGCGGTCTGAACCGTCAGATCCTAACATAGAGATTGTAGAAAAATGCTTTGGACCTCAAAGTATTAGTCAATTATTTGGTTTAGGGGGTGGATTAAAGCCGAAAGATTTGAAAGGTGAAACTGCCTCAAAAACTAAATTATTGGCTAATCTACGTTTAACTGAAAATGAAAACCAGTCTTTAAAGGATCGTCTGTCTAACTTCGAAAATTAGAAAATGGAACTGAGGTAATTAAAGAATTAGTATTAGCGCAACAAACTAATTTCTAGCCTCTAGTTCAGCAGAATGACTATTCGGATCTATGATGATACCAAGTGAGTAACAACTTACCTGAAACCTCAATTTATTTTGTTGATTTAAGTGTATGTTATTATATATCATTTGCGGAAATTATTCTTCTATTGATTACGAATTTGCTGGTTGTGCATTGTTATTAATTGTAGTACTGATTTCTTAATGTTCGCTAGTGGTTGAAGTTCGATAACCCATACTGGAGTTCGATAACCCATACTGAAATCGATAACCCATACTACTATAGTAACATATAATAACATTCAGTTATTCCATGAAAGATAATTCCTAAATTACCAATAAACAATCAAGAGAATAGCCAGAAGATACACAAGTGTTTTGCTTTTCCAGACTTTAGCTTACTATAAAAATATAAACATCAAGAATAAAAGTAAATGCCTACGAAAACCCAAGTATATAAATATACATTCTACGTTCTCTTCTCATATGCAAGGGTAGGAACTGGAGAATGGTAGTTTATTTACTACTGTTGATTTTTTTGACATCTTTTAGTCACTCTGTAAGATTGAGCTACATTGGGTCTATTTCTAGAGAGGTCTATCACCTAAATTATTCACTTCCATACCTACTAAAATTACTTTTCTTTTTGTCAATCAGTAACACTTGGCAACTAAAATCTAGTGACTCCAAGAAGAAAGCAATTGGCAGTAAAAATCCAATATTGACTGGACCAAGTAGCAGTTAGTAACAAGCATAAAATGGCTCTATTTTTATGTTTCAAGCATTGGTGATAGGTCTTAGAGGTACAATTGTTAAAGAATTAGTAAATCTCACTTTTTATTTCTCATGATATGAGTGGCAACTATTTCCAGAAGATCTGGTTAATTAACGACGACAAGGAACCATCAAACTAGATTAAAACAACTTCCATCGTGGTTGGTTTCTTGAACAGGATTCAAGTTTTGACTCTAAGAGATAAGAGTTTCAAAGTTTTAAAAAAGGCAATGATACTCCTTGGGTCTATTTCTAGAGTGGTCTCTATCACCTAAATTATGAACTTCCATACCTACTAAATTTACTATTCTTTTTGTCAATTCCCATACCTATTGTGATAACATTCTCTATATAGTTTTTCTAACTGGAATTTCTTATTTCTTCTACGAGTTTTGGATATTGAAGTTTTCTAGGAGCAGATTTTTTACGACATACAGATTAACCATCATTTTTCTGGGAATTTCAAAAAAATTTTACATTACAATCGATGCATATTGGTGATATGTAGATTTTTGCTAAATGTTTATAAACATAATATTGTGACTAGCTTACATCATTGATGTACTATGCAACTAACTTATGCTGATAATTTTCGATATTATTTTATGAAAGCAACACTATTTGTATATTAATATTCCAGATTTTCTAGTTGCAAATTGAATGTGATTTAGGGACTTGTGAGTTATTTTTTTAGGGACTAGACTGTTAGTCTTTAAATCGTTTTTAGGAGTAGAAAATTTGGTTACTAAATATGTAGCTTTGTAATGCTGACCTGTTCGACTTAGGGAGAAACTTTAAATTTCTCAGAAAAGATATAACGGCCAGCTTCTAACTGGTCCTGAAATGTTTTAACGACCACATTTAAACTAGTTGCAAAAATATTTTAAGGACCAAGAATTTAGTCGCTAAAATTTATATATAGGCACTAGAAAAATGGGACTTTAAAACCTATTAAGGTCTAGTTTTAAACTGGTCGCGAAACAGTTTTAGCGACCAGTACTCTATCTCGTCCTTAATGACTCTTAGCGACAGAAGCTATAAGGACCAGATTATCTGGTCACTATTAACCATTTGTGATAATTCCTTACTTTTAGGGACCAGTTTCCCTTCGCTATTGAGTATTTTTCCTGTTGTGAAGATCAACTAATTCCCATGTATGTTAATCCAAAATTGATTAAATCTCACTATTGACTGCCTCTTTCCAAAATGTTGAATCTCAAGATGACATAGGTGCTTTAAAAGCTTGAGGCTCATTTTCAAGCAAAAATGTCGCAAAATCTAGCCCTAAGGAAGTAGATGTTCTTTGACGTTTGCTATTCCTTGGATATTCTTCACGTGGAGTATTTTCCTTTGGTTCTTCCAGTGGTCGTTTAGGTCTTTCACTTAACGACTCGCTTTAAGTTTTATATGGATAGATACTTTCAAAAAATTCAGCATTATCTTATTCAATTACCGTATAAATACGGATTTCTGGATTATCAAATTTATGAACCAAAAACCGACATGCTTTACTGCTTGTAGCATATCCAATGAAAACGTAACCATATCGAGTGCAATCGTCAATAAAAGTAATAATATACTTTTTTCCACTTGAGATGTTGTCGACGTCATATCACAAATGTCAGTATAAATTAAGTCTTTGATTTGAATTCCTTTCAACAGACTTATATGGATGTTTTGCAAACTTAGATTCAACAAATATTTTATATTTTGATTTATTACACTAGAATTTAGGCAATACTTAAAATTAATGAACTTCCTCAAGGTTTTGTAATTGGCATGTCCTAAATGAATATTCCATAAATCATTTGACTCTAAAAAATAAGAAGAAACTGAAATTTTATTCGTATTGTCAACAACCATTACATTTAGCTTACCCTCTGTGAGGTAACCCTTTCCAACATACATTTCATTTCTTCTTACAACAACTACAGTCAGATACAAATACACATTTGAATCTATTCTTCACTAGTAATGAAGTAGAAACTAAATTCTTCCTAGTAGTAGGAACATGAAGAATGTTGTTGATCGTTAACACCTTGCGGGAAGTCATCTTCAGAAATATTGTAACTACCCGACAAGTTGTTTTGAGTATCTGCACTTCGCTCGGTATTTTAAGGGCTTGAGTATCTCCGTATGATGTATTATAACTTGCGCAAATCATCAGTATTGATTTTCAAGATATCTGGAATCGATTTGGAAGAATGAACTTCAAAATTTATGTTCTAAGTTGGAAGAATTGACCAAGTTTAAGTTTTTTGAATTATTTTATCTTGGAATGGAGATTTGTTAGTTCTGTTAGCTCCGTTTGGTAATTTTGGACTTATGAGCATTCTCGTATTGTAAAATTAGAGGTCCGTAATCGAATTAGTCTTAAATTTGCGAAAGTTGAATTTTGGGAAGTTTGATCGGGAGTGGACTTTTTGATATTGGGGTCAGATTCTGATTCCGGAAGTTGGAAGAGGTCCATAATGGTAAATGTGACTTGTGTGCAAAATTTAATATCAATCAGAGATGAATTGTTCGGACGCTCGGTTGTGATTCTAAAAGTTTTTGAAGTTTAGTTTGATTTTCATGCGTTTCGGTGCCCGATTTGTGGTTTTAGAAGTTATTTTGATGATTTGAGCACACAAACGAGTCTGTGTTGTGTTTTTAGAATTGTGTACAAATTTGGTTTGGAGCCTCGAGGGCTCGGGTGAGTTGCGGATTGGTTTCGAAATGATTTTTCTTAATTGTTGATTGTTGTTTCTGGTTTCTTCGTATTTGCGATGTTCTAGTTGCAAATGCAGCCATCGTATTTGCGAAGAAACCTCCCATTTGCGAAGCCTGGGCGGCTGGGCGATTTTCGCATTTGCTATGATGCTGCCGCATTTGCGAAAGTCGGTCTTCGCACTTGTGAACTTTTGGTCCCAAATGCGACCTTAACAGGGAAGTCTCCAGGTTCACAATTGCAATGAGTTTTTCTCCTTTGTGGGGTTCGAAAAATATAAACCCCCTGTCGCAATTGCGACATCTGCAACCTGTTAAGTGCTGAGAATTTTGAGTTTCTGCTTCATTTCCACATTTTTGACCCTATCTTTGAGGTGAGGCGATTATGTGAAGGGATTATCATACCAAAATATTGGGTAAGTATCTTTAATCAACTTTCCAATTATATTTCATGATTTATACAAGATTTAACAACAAATTCATGAGAAATCTATGAAAAAATTTAGGGATTTTGTTAGTTTTGAAAAATGAAAATTTGAGATCTGAGAGTCGAATAGGACTCGTATTTGAAAACAAGATACATATTTGGACTCGTGAGGCAGTGGGTGGTCAAGACCTACCCTTAGACACGGGTTTTGACTGGGCGAGCCTAGTTTGACTTTTTTTGATATTTTAGAAATTAAATAAAAATCACGGCTTTATAGATTGAAATTGTTTCCCCTTGCATTGTGTGATGTATTTAATTCGTCTTTAGCTAGATTGAGTTTTGCGGAGGTGAATTGGTAGAGGAAAGGGCTCGAGTGAGTGTTGAGTTAGCCGAATTCAGGTAAGTACTTTGCCTAACTTTGTTGAGGAAATTTTTTCCTCCTATTTGTTATTGTTTGCTACATGTGGGGGTGATACATATATGAGGTGAAGAGCATATATGTATGTGCCAGGGTTAATCATGCTCGGGGTTAGATTATGCTATAATTCGGTCTTATAGAATTACGTAACTTCCTTGATTCATGCATCACTTGATTTATAGATATTAACAACGTAGTATAAAATGATAGAATTCATGACTTAGCCTAATATAACTTGATGACATTTGATAGAAATGTGAGAATACATTGATGTGTCTAGTTTGGTCATCTCTGTGTTTAATTACTACTATATTGCTACGCTCGATATTTTGAGATGCTGGATTCTATACTTGTGCTGTAGATAAATAGTGAGATTTGTGGAAGTACTTGAATTATACGACCCTTGAGGGTTATTGAATCATTGTTGGCTTGGAAATTCCATGATTAAGAATTTTTTGGAATATTCGTTTGAACACTCTCCTCGATGTTATTTATACTTCTGGCCGTATCATTTTTATTGATATCATGTGCTTGGTAAGGAAGAGTGTAAAGCACAAAGGGTGCTGCCGTGCCATTTTGTATACATTATCATGTGAGGAAGAGTGTAAAGCACGAAGGGTTATGTCATGCCATTTCATATACATTATTATGTGAGGAAGAGTGTAAAGCACGAAGGGTGATGTCGTGCCATTTTGTATACATTATCATGTGAAGAAGAGTGTAAAGCACGAAGGGTAATGCCATGCTATTTCGTATTATCATGTGAGGAAGAGTATAAAGCATGAAGGGTGATGTCGTGCCATTTCATATATGTCATGACCCTAACACCGAACCTGGTCGTGATGGCACCTCTCGTGATGATGAGGCCAACCGACACTTCCCATTTTACTATTATTAACATATAAGCATTTAAGAACAGTTTAAACATGATAAGAGTAAATCCAAAATAATTGATAATAAAATAAATACACGGAAGAGCACCCATACACAGCCCTAACCTGGGTGTCACTAGTCATGTGCATCTAAAAGTCATAATAAAATTCAACTAAACACATAACTAGTATAATGTCTGAAGGAAAATAGAAATGATAAAGGAGTATAGACACGGGGCTGCAGACGTCGATAGCTAACTCGTAATCTCTGAAAGCCCGCCTGAATCTGGAGGAATCAGCACTCGGGGGCGGAACCAGCTACACCTAAATCTGCACACAGGGTGAACTGAGTATTCCAACTCAGTGAGTAACAAATGTAAATAACGACTGAAAGTAAGAAAACACGCAAAGCACAAGGTATTCTATAATGAAGCAGTAAAAATCATTTAAAAATAGTGAACGAGTGAAAAGTCAAGTAAAATCCTCTTTTAACAAGTAAATAACAAGTAATTAAGGTAAAGTAATCAAATGGAAGTTCGCCCCTCCCTCGGGCAACATCTCAAAATAATCACAGTCCCTCGGGCTCAATGTCACATCACAATGGGTACCCACGCTCACCAGCGGTGTGCAGACTCTTGAAGGGGCCCCTTACGGCCCAAGCGCAATAACAAGCTATCTCGAGGCATAAAAACTAGGCCCTCGGCCTCATATAAATCAAACCACCTCGTGGAGTACATATCTCAGGCCCTCGGCCTCAGATCAATATCCGTGTTTCCCCACAAAATAGGCTCTCTCCCTTACTCAGTCAAAAATACTCACAAGGCCCTCGGGGAATAAAAAAATAGTGTTTCTCTGCCCAAACATTATTTAAAATATCATGTAAGTCTTAAAACTGAGTCAAAATGGCCGAGCATGAAAATGGTGGAAAATAACATGATTGAGTTCAAATATAAAGTCAAACAGTGATGAAATATCAATAATTAGCCTCGAAGGGTTCAAATAGGTTGCACTAGGCCCAAAAATGTCATTCAGTCCAAATAATGATGATAGAAATTTGTTTTCAATCAAATACACGGTAAAATCATCAATCGGGACAGACCAAGTCTCAATCCCCAATAGTGCACAACCCCACGCTCGTCATCAAGCATGTGTCTGACCTCAGTATAACACGACGATGTGCAATCGGGGGTTTCAAACCCTCAGAACATCATTTACAATAATTACTCACCTTGAACCGGCTAAATCTCTAGCTCACGATGCCTTTGCCGCTCGAACTGGCCTTCACGCGCGCCGAATCTATCAAAAATCAGAATGAGGACGTCAAAATATGCTTAGGGAACAAAGCCCAAACGAAAACAATCAACAAATGGCATAAATCCCGAAATTACAAAAACCCGACCCCCCAGCCCACGTATCGAAATTCAGAAATTTTTACACCAATAGATTCCTCATCTCCCCACGAGTTCATACATACAAAGAACATCAAAATCCATCTATAATGACCCTTCAAATCCCAATATTTGGTCTCCAGTGTCAAGCCCTAGCTCTCCAATTTTTGGCTAAGATTTCATGATTTTATTGGTGGAATTCACATAATAATCGAGTTCTAGTCCAAGAATCTTACCTCCAAACGTTTCCCTCTTGAATCCCTCTTCAATCTCCTTCGAAAATATCCCAAAACAATAAACTATGGAGGAAATACGCTCCAAAATCACGGACAAGACGAGCTTAAAAACATTCTGCAGAGGCATATTTTCCTTCTTCACGAACGCGGTCAAACCCTCGCGTTCACGAAGCACAAACTTATTTTGACCAATTTTTCGTCTATGTGAACGTAACATGACTATCGAGAAAGTGATGGTTCCTCAGCCTTACCCTTCGTGATCGTACACCCTCTTTCGCGAACGCGAAGAACTAACACGACCTCAGACCAGCTGACCAAAAAGACCCTATGCGAACGCGACTTCTATCTCGCGAACGTGATGCACGAGCATCCAGCCCTTCGTGAACGTGGAGAATCACTCGCAAATGCGAAGGCTAATATTCCACTGACCTCCACTGACTCTTTGCGAACGCGAGGCTCCACTCGCGAACGCGAAGAGTAAAAACCTGCAACAGCTGAACCTGCAACTTCTGCAATTTTTCCAACTTTAAAATGATCTGATTGACCACCCGAAACTCACCTGAGGCCCACGAGACCTCTACCAAAGGCACCAACATATCCTAATACCTTATTCAAACTTGTTCCAATCATCAAAACACTTCAAACAATATCAAATCAACCAAAACACATCGGATTCAAGCCTAAGTTTCTAAAAACTTCCGAATTCTTCTTTTGATAAAAAACCCAACCAAACCACGTCCGAATGCCTGAAATTTTGCACACACATCCCAAATCACATAAGGAAGCTACTGAAACCCTCAAAATTCCATTCCGACCCATATACCAAAATCTCGCCTACCAACCGAAAATTGCCAAAATATCAACTTCGCCAATTCAAGCCTAAATCTACTCCAACCCTACAAAACACATTCTGATCACACACACAAGCCATAAATCACCTCACGCAGCTAACTGAACCATCGGAACTCACATTCGAGCCCTCTAACACATAAGTCAACATTTGTTGACTTTTCCAACTTAAACTTCATTAAAATAGACTAAGTGCCTCAAACCTTACCAAAAGCATTCCAGATTCGATCCGACCAACCTGATACCAGAAAACACGGATAACAAAGCATAAAGAAGCAAAAATAGGGGAAACAGAACGGTAACTCATGAGACGACTAGCCGAGTCATCACATCCTCCCCACTTAAACAAACATTCATCCTCAAACAGGTGAGGATATCTACTGCGCATCTACCGCTCGGTCTCCCAGGTAGCCTCTTCCATGGGCCGACCTCTCCACTGCACTTTCACTGAAGCTATATCTTTTTATCTCAACTTCTGAACCTGACGCTCCAAAGTGGTTACTGGCTCCATATCATAAGTCAAATCACCCTCCAACTTAACTGTACTGAAATCCAGAACATGAGACGAATCTCCAACATACTTCGGAGCATAGAAAAATGGAACACAGGATACACACTTGACAAGCTGGGTGGCAAGGCAAGCTCATAAGCCACCTCCCTAATCCTCCGAAGTACCTCAAAAGGCCCAATGAACCGCGAACTCAACTTCCCTTTCTTCCCAAATCTCATGACACCCTTCGTGAGCGAAACCTTCAACAGGACCTTCTTACCAACCATGTAGGACACATCTCGAACGTTCCTGACAGTATAACTCTTTTACCTCGACTACGCTTTATGAAGTCTCTCCTAAATCACCTTCACCTTATCTAAAGCATCCTGAACCAAATCTGTCCCCAATAGCCTAGCCTCACCAGGCTCGAACCAACCAACTGGAGATCTACACCGCCTCCCGTACAAAGCCTCGTATGGAGCCATTTGAATACCTGATAGAAACTGATCCCATCACCATCCGCCTCTCGTACATATCCTCCCGTACAAAGTCTACAAGCGGTAGAAACTGATCCCATCACCCTTCGAAATCAATAACGCAAGCGCATAACATATCTTTCAATATATGAATAGTGCACTCCGACAGCCCGTCGGTCTGAGGGTGAAAAGATTTGCTCAACTCAACTGAGTACCCAACTCTCCCTAAATAGAACTAGGAAGTAAACTGAGTTACCCGATCTGAAATGATGGAAATTCGGACACCATGCAACCTAACAATCTCCCAGATATATATCTCTGCTAACCGCTCTGAAGAATAAGTAGTATAGATAAGAATGAAGTGTGCGGGCTTGGTCAGTCGATCTACAATCACCCAAATAGCATCGAATTTCTTTAAAGTCCGTGGAAGCCCAAGTACAAAGTCTATAGTGATCCACTCCCAGTTCCACTCTTGAATATCTATCCGCTGAAGTAAGCCACCCCATCTCTAATGCTCATATTTACATGCTGACAATTGAGACACTGAGCTACAAATCCCACCATATCTTTCTTCATTCTCCTCTACCGCTAATACCGTCTTAGATTATGATACATCTTCGCAGCTCCTGGACGAATTGTATACCGTGAGCTATGGGACTCCTCCAGAATCAACTCTCGAAGCCCATCCATATAGGGCTCACAAATCCAGCCCTGCATCCTCAATACCCCATCATCTCCAATATTTACATCTCTGGCATCATCATTTTGAACTTTGTCCCTAAGGACGAGCAAATATGGATCATCGTACTGGAGCTCACTGATCCGCTCATATGGGGAAGACTGAGAAACCACAAAGACAATACCCGACTAGGCTCCGAAATATCCAACCTCATGAACCGATTGGCTAAGGCATGAACATCAACTACAGGAGGTCTCTCCCCAACTGGAATATATGCCAAACTCCCCATATTCACTGACTTTCGGCTAAAAGCATCGGCCACCACATTGGCCTTCCACGGATGGTACAATATAGTGCTGTCATAATCCTTAAGAAACTCCAACCATCTCCGCTACCTCAAATTAAGATCCTTTTGCTTGAAAAAATGCTTAAGACTGTGATGATCAGTAAACACCTCACAAGATACGCCATACAAATAATTCCTCTAAATCTTCAACGCGTGAACTATGGCAGCCAACTCCAAATCATGAACGTGGTAGTTCTTATCATGGAGCTTCAATTGACGAGAAGCATAAGAAATAACTCTACCCTCCTGCATCAACATATAACCAATCCCTACTCTCGAAGCATCACAATACACGGTATATGAACCTGAAGCTGATGGCAAAACCAATATTGGAGTTGTGGTCAAGGTTGTCTTGAGCTTCTGAATGCTCTCATCATACTCCTCTAACAATACAAATGAAGCACCCTTTTGAGTCAACTTGGTCAAGGGCGATGCGATAGATAAGAATCCCTGAACAAACCAGCGATAATATCCCGCCAAACCAAGAAAACTATGAATCTCTATGGATGAGGACGGTCTGGGCCAACTATGAACAACATCTATCTTCTTTGGGTTAACCTGAATACCCTCACTGGATGCCACGTGTCCCAAGAATGACACTGAACTGAGCCAAAACTCACACTTAGAGAACTTTGCATAAAGTTTCTCCACCTTTAATCTATGCAACACAACCATCAAATGCTCTGCATGCTCCTCCTAACTATGCGAATATATTAAAATATCATAAATGAGGACTATGACAAATGAGTCAAGATAAGGTCGGAACACACTGTTCATCAGATGCATGAACGTTGATGGGATATTGGTCAGCCCAAAAGACATAACCAGAAACTCATAGGGACCATATCTGGTCCTGGAGGCTGTCTTAAGAATATCTGAATCCCTGATCTTCAACTGGTGATAACCTGAACGGAGATCAATCTTGGAGAATACCCTCGCTCCCTGAAGCTGGTTGAATAAATCATCAGTGTAAGGCAAAGGATACTTGTTCTTAATGGTTACCTTGTTTAGTTACCTATAATCAATGCACATTCTCATACTGCCATCCTTTTACTTCACAAACAGAATCGGCGCACCCCAAGGTAACACACTAGGCCAAATGAACCCCTTATCAAGGAGTTCTTGAAGCTACTCCTTCAACTCCTTCAACTCCGCTGGTGCTATACGATATGGCAGAATAGAAATGGATTGAGTGCTCAACACCAGGTCAATACCAAAATCAATGTCCCTCTCTAGTGGCGTGCCGAGTAGATGTGTAGGAAATACATCAGGGGAATCGCTCACAACTGGGACAGAATCAATACTGGGAGTCTCAGCTCCAACATCCCTCACAAAGACAAGATACAAAAGACAACCCTTCCCAACCATACATTGGGCCTTCAACAAAGAGATCACTCTACTGGGAACATAATCTGTCACACCTCGCCACTCAATCTACAGCACACCTAGCATAGCCAATATGACTGTCTTAACATGACAATCAAGAATAGTACGACACGAAGATAGCCAATCCATACCCAGAATGACATCGAAATCCACCACACACAATAATAAAAGATCAACTAGGGTCTCTAGACCCCCAATAGTCACCACGCACAACTGGTACACACGGTCTACAATGACAGTATCACCCACCGGGATAGCTACATAAACAGGTAAAGAAAGAAACTCATGGGGCGTACCCAAATAACTTGCAAAGTATGATAACACATAAGAATAGGTGGAACCGGGATCAAATAATACAGAGGCATCTCTGTGGCAGACTGAAAACAATACCTGTAATAACAGCATCTGAAGTGATGGCATCGGGTCTGCTGGGAAGAGCATAGAAATGGGACTGATCGCCCCCTGATTGACCTCCCCCTCTAGCGAGACCTCTGGCTGACAGACTCCCACCGATAGCTGGCTGGGCGGGTAGTGGTGGAGCAACTGGCGCTGAAGCTGATGATCGGCCCCTCTGCTAGGATGAACTAGAACCACGACAGGGACACTGGCTCCACATGTGGCCCATCTCCCCACACTAATACAAACTCCCAGGTGGTGGAGAAGGGGACTGATGGGAACCCTTACACCGTAGTGATCAGTAGATGCACTTGGCATAGAGGAGCCCCGAACAGATGGAGCATGGGCTGAGCTCTTAGCTGGAAGGGCCCTAAGTGCAGAATAGACCTGGTGTGAACTGTAGGAACCATGACCCGATGACGCCCCTTGATAACCTGAGCGATCAGACTGACCATGTCAAAATTGTCGGCCTCTACCGTGCTGAAACTGGCCCTTCAAAGGAACACTATTGTAACTACCAGATCCTCAAGGCCTCTTGGCCACCCTCTCCTCTCACTCATGATGATGCACAGACTCAACCTCCCGGGAGATATCCACAACCTCCTCGAATGTAGCACCAGTCACCCTCTCTCTGGTCATAAGAATACGGAGCTGAAAAGTAAGACCATCGACAAACCTCCTGATCCTCTCTCTATCTATCGGGACCAACCAGATGGCATGACGAGCCAACTCAGAGAATCTCAACTGATACTATGACAGGGGATAGGCCTCTAAAAATTCTCCCACCAGGTAAAAGCAACTCCTGATAACTGATAAGTAGTGAAAGCAACCCCGCTGGTCTCCGGAATACCGGCTGTACGAAGCATCCTCTAACACTTGTCTAAAAAGCCCTAGGCATCCTCGCACTCTTCTCCGCTGAAGTTCGGAGTTTGAAGTCAACCAAATATCTCCAACCTACGCTGCTCATCCTCTGGCATGACAAGAACTAGATGTCCTGAGCAATTGCGATCGGCTGAGCTGGATGTGCCCCCGGCATCTGAAGTCCCGGCATGACCTGCTCAGGAGTGCAGGCGGCGAGAGTTTGACTAGCTCCCTTGGCCTGAGAAATAGTTGCGGCTGTAGTGGCTAAAACCGCAAGAGCTAGGCCAGTGCAAACTGATCATATCTGAGCCAAGGCCTTCTGAAGACACAAAATCATAATAGGCACAACTGGTGCCTGAGCTGGTGCTGCTGGAGGGGGTCTACAGCTGGGACCTGGTCCTAAACTGGGGCAGCTGGTGGATCTGCTAGTTCTTCCCTCGCTGCACTGCCTCTACCATGACCATGACAACGACCACGACCACGTCCTCGGCCTCTAGCAACCCCAGCTGGTGGTACTGGTGGTTGTCCACCCTATCCGGTAGCGCAGTCCTCACCATCTATGAGAGCATTGAATAACAGAAGTTTAGTTCTCTGATCAACAAACTCGCACGATAAGAATTTAAAGAATATGAAGTTTTTCCTAAAGGTTCTGTAGCCTCTCGAGGATAAATACAGATGTCTTCGTACCAATCCACGGGACTCAACTAAACCTGCTCATGACTCGTGAGACATATGTAACCTACACTAACTTGTCATGACCCTAACCCTAAACCTGGTTGTAATGGCGCCTCTCATGAAGACGAGGCCAACTGACACTTCCCATTTTCAAATTATTAACAGAAAAGCAATTACAAATATTTTAAACATGACAAGAATAAATCCGAAATAACCGATAATAACATAAATACATGGAAAAACACCCATACAGAGCCGTAATCGGGGTGTCACTAGTCATAAGCATCTATAAGTCATAATAAAATTCAGCTAAACCCATAACTAGTACAATGTCTGAAGGGAAATAGAAACGATAAAGGAGTGGATACACGGGGCTGCAGACGCCAACAGCTACCTCGTAATCTCCAAAAGCCCGTCTGAATTTGGAGGAATCAGCACTCGGTGGCAGAACCAGCTACGCCTGAATCTGCACACAGGGTGCAAGGAGTAAAATGAGTACTCCAACTAAGTGAGTAACAAATGTAAATAACGACTAAAAGTAAGAAAACACATAAAGCACAATGCATTCTATAATAAAGCAATAAAAATCATTTAAAATAGTGAACGAGTGAAAAGTCAAGTAAAATCCTTTTTCAACAAGTAAACAAGTAATTAACAGGTAACTAAGGTAATGTAATCAAATAAAAGATCGCCCCTCGGGCACAGTATCACCACATCCACCCCTCGGGCAACATCTCAGAACAATCACAGCCCCTCGGGCTCAATCTCACATCACAATGGGTACCTGCTCTCACTGGGGGTCGGTAGACTCTTAGAGTAGCCCCTTACGGCCTAAGCACAATAACAAGCCATCTCGTGGCATCAAAACTAGGCCCTCGGCCTCATATAAATCAAGCCACCTCATGTCGTACCTATCTCAAGCACTCGACCTCAAATCAGTATCTGTGTTTCCCCACAACAAATGCCCTCTGCCTTACTCAGTGAAAAATACTCACAATCCCCTAGGGCAATAGTAAAATAGTGTTTCTCAGCCCAAACATCATTTAAAATATTATTTAAGTCTTAAAACTAAGTAAACATGGCTAAGTATGAAAACAATGAAAAATAACATGACTGAGTTCAAATATAAAGTCAAACAGTGAGGAAATATCAATAAAAAGCCCTGAGTGGTTCAAATAGTTGTCACTAGGCCCAAATATTGAATTCTGCAAAACTAATGATGATAGCAATTAGTTTTCAATCAAATACGCAGTAAAATCATCAATCGGGACAGACCAAGTCACAATCCCTAATAGTGCACGACCCCACACTTGTCATCAAGCATGTGTCTCACCTCAATATAGCACGACAATGTGCAATCCGGGGTTTTAAACCCTCAGAACATGATTTGCAATCATTACTCAACTTGAACTGGCTAAATCTCTAGCTCGCGATGCCTTTGCCCCTCAAATCGGCCTCCACGCACATCGAATTTATCTAAAATCAGAACGAGGACGTCAAAATATGCTAAGGGAACAAAGCCCAAGCAAAAACAATCAATAAAGGGCACAAATCCAAAAATTACCAAAACCCGATCCCGAGGCCCACGACTCAAAATTCAAAAAATTTTACACCAATAGATTCCTCATCTCCCCACGAGTTCATACATACAAAGAACATCAAAATCTATCCACAAATGACCGTTCTAATCACAAATATTTGGTCTCAAATTTCAAGCCCTAGCTTTCCAATAATTGGCTTAGATTTCATGATTTTCTAGGTGGAATTCACATAATAATTGAGTCCTAGTCCAAGAATATTACCTCCGCACGTTTTGAATCTCCTTCAAAATCTCCCAAAACAATAAACTATGGAGGAAATAAGCTCAAAAATCGCAGACAAGACGAGCTTAAAAATATTCTGCCCAGACATATTTTCCTTCTTCGCGAATGCAGTCAAACCCTCGCGTTCGCAAAACACAAACTTACTTTGACCAATTTTTCTTCTATGCGAACATGACATGACCATCGAGAATGTGATGGTTCCTTAGCCTTACCCTTCGTGATCGCACACCCTCACTCGCGAATGCAAAGAACTAACACGACCTCAGACCAGCTGACCAAAAAGACCCTATGCGAACGCGACATCCATCTAGCAAACGCGATGCACGAGCATCCAGCCCTTCGCGAACGTGGAGCCTCACTCTCAAACGAGAATTCTAATCTACCACTAACCTCCACTAACTCTTTGCGAACGTGAGGGTCCATTCGCGAACACGAAGAGTAAAAACCTACAACAGCTGAACCTGCAACTTCTGCAATTTTTCAAAATTCAAAATGATCTGATTGACCACCCGAAACTCACCCGAGGCCCCTGAGAACTCAACCAAAGGCACCACATATCCTAATACCTTAAAGTTATTCCAATCATCAAAACACTTCAAAAACAACATCAAATCAATCAAAACACATCGGATCAAGCCTAAGTTTCTAAAAACTTCCAAATTTTTCTTTTGATTAAAAACCCAACCAAACCATGTTCGAATAGCCTGAAATTTTGTACACACATCCCCTACGACGTAACAAAGCTACTGCAACTCTCAGAATTCCATTACGACCCCTATATCAAAATCTCACCTTCCAACCAAAAATCGCCAAAATATCAACTTCGCCAATTCAAGCCTATATCTACTCCAACCCTCCAAAACCCATTCCGATCATACTAATAAGTCATAAATCACCTCCTGAAGCTAACCGAACCATCGAAACTCTTATCCGAGCCCTATAACAGATAAGTCAACATCCGGCTGACTTTTCCAACTTAAATTTCCTTAAAAGAGACTAAGTATCTCAAGCCTTACCAAAAGCATTCCGGATGCGATCCGACCAACCCGATACCACAAAACACGAATATAAAAGAATAAAGAAGTAGAAATGGGGGAAATAGAGGGGTAACTCATGAGACCACTGGCCGGGTCATCACAATATACATTATCATGTGAGGAAGAGTGCAAAGAACGAAGGGTGATGCCGTGCCATTTCATATACATTATCATGTAAGGAAGTGTAAAGCATGAAGTGTGGTGCCAATCCATTTCATATACATCATCATGAGAGGAAAGGGTGTAAAGCATGAAGGGTGATGCCGTGCCATTTTATTTATATTGTTACGCTTTTAATATTGTGAGGTCATGGCACGAAGGGTGTTTCCGTGCAGGTGAGGATGAGGGACATGCACTATGATGTGATATCTATTTTCCGTGTCTACATTTCTGCCTTTACCTTGAGCTGTTATTGTTGCAACTATACATTCTGAGTGATATGTTGTTATTGTCCAGTACTTGACCTCTATCTCAATTGTTGTTGTGTTGCCCATGTCTTTTACTTGCTTAACTTGCATATGCCATGCCTACTGCCTAATTTTGAAATTATACTCATATCATACCTATTATGTCGCACAATTATTTAAGCATTCCATTATATTAGTCATTCATGCCCTTACTTGCTAACTTATAAAGATCATGTGTTTCCTTCTTTTATTTGTCATATTTGTACTTAGGCCTCCAATATACTAGTTAATTGATGATGATATCCCTTTATTTCTAATCGTTGTTATTACTCACGTGCTTTTTGTTTAGTCCTTTAGTGTTTCCTATATGTATATCCTTGTCCATTGTTGTTACTTGCGTATTTCCCACTTTGTAATTCATGTTATTGTGTTTCGGTCATACGGTTGGTTCTGTTATACGTACATTTGGAAGGATGAGTATAACACACGAAGGGTGTTGCCGTGCTAATTGAATTTTTACATAAATTTATTTATACATGGTGAGGATGAGATAGAAGTACGAAGGGTGTTACCATGCCATGTGACTTGATATCTTGGATACACTTCTTGTACCAGGAAATATTGTAAACCTTCTACTGTAATTCCTGCTAGTAATTCTTGGTTGTCTCATAGAGTTGTGTACGGTATATTTTTCTATTATGTTTTGAACTACCTATAGTGTTAATCTAATGTACAGGTTATAACAAATAACATCTTTAAACTAAAAGCCTCATAAATACTTTGATAAGGTTAGATAAAATACTTACCAGTACATGGGGTCGATTGTACTGATACTGCATTTTTGCACATTGCGTGCAGATCTTTGGAGCGAAGCAGCTGATGACGTCGGGTGGTGATTCAAAATATGTTCGTGCGTTCAGATATAGTTTCCACTTGTCCGTGGTAGCGTAGGTTATTGCAAATCTATTTTTGTAACCTTCAAACAAAACAATTATTTTTTTGTATCAATCTTGAATTCTCAAATCTTAAAAGCTTGTGATGCATACTACCAGGTCTTGGGTAAAATTGTCTATCTTCAGCTATCTATTCTCTATTCTCTTATAATCTCAATTGAATTGTATTTTCTGTTAGGTGCCATCACGACTTATAATTTTTTAGTTGTGACAAGGTGGTATCAGGGCACTAGGTTTGTAGGTTCTACGAGTCATGAGCAAGTGTCAAGTAGAGTCCTACGGATCGGTATGATGACGTCCATACCTATCTTCGGGAGGCTACAGGGCATTTAGGAAAAAAATTCCCTTTCTTTTTTCCTTATCGTGCGACCTTCTTTCAGCTTGAAATCTACAACTTTGACTCTTCCTGATCACTCATATGTGATGTTGTGCACTCAATATTAGCTACGTGGCGATGGTCGGTGATGCTCCATATATTACGATGGACTATGGATGCTTGATTATCATCGCAGTGGTGTTGTCTAGCCTCAGAGCGGATGCAGTTAAAAGCTTCTAATCATTCATTTGTGGTATGAGGCGGGTTCATATGTCTGGTTAGTAAGCACATGTTTAGATATGTTATCATTTCGAAGAACTTGAGAAAGTTGTTAGACTATTGCAATGATGGGTAAGCGTTGGAAGAGTCTTCGGGGTGTCTTCTGATCAATATTGAAGGAATTTGTGAAGTATTCAGCTAAATAGCCATGTGGGATTGGGGCATGCTAGTAAGATATGGTACTTTGAGGTGCTGATGAGGTGTTCTATGGCTTTGAGCTAGGTGGTGGAGTCTGCTAAGGACGGTCGGATTGTAGGATCATAGGCCGTATCATATTCCAGACAGGTGAGTTGTATTTTATGTTAGTTGGCCTACCTAGCGGGTTGAGTTTGATGCCATCACGACTTGTGATTTTTGGGTCCTGAAAAATATCCTCCCATAATCTTCAATCTTGTCTTTTTGTAGTATTTCCCATGGAAAGATTTTCTTTTGGACCAGCAGTATAGTAAGTCGCAAATGTTTTTTTGACAGCACAAACATGTCAAGTGGCTCCGGGATTAAAAGCGTATTAACATACTTTCTGGCACCGTTTCTAAAAAGGTTTGCAACTTTTCAGAAATAGCCATGGCTGTTGGAACAGGTGTACATATTTTTATTTGAAATATTGTAGGAGAACGGATTTAAAAATAATCCGGAAAAGAAAATGGATCGGACCGGGTCGCGTCACGGGTCCTGGGTTATTCCGATTAAATTTTCATTATTTAATTAAATTGATTAAATAATCTGAAGAAATTTTATCCAACAAGATTAATTAATTAATCAATCTTTGACCAAATCCAAATCCAAATCCGAAGTCAAAGCCGAGCCGAGCAACGACGATGACGACCAAGAGAGGTGCTTTCTCAATATAAGCACGTTCACTTTTCTTTCCACCACCAATGAGGGATTTTTTACTCTTTTCAAAGAAAAAGGGAGGTAACTTTCCCTCCACTTTTTTCCCTCCATTTTCCATTCACCAATCTTTAATCCCAATAGAAGGAGGTTTGTGTGATCTTCATGAGCGTTAAAGATAGCCTTCTTTGGGAAATTACTGAAGAAACTTTTGCAATAATGGCATAGAAGAACATAAAAGATCTGTATTCTAAGAAATCGCTGACAAACAGCTTCTGCTTCGAAAAGATGTGAGCACATGATTTTTGACCTATACGAAATACTCCTATAAAATCCTAAGAAAATAGATTTTTTCTTAATTATTTGCCATCTTCAGGAATTTTGTAGAATTTTATTAATTGTTTGCATTTTTGTGCATGTTTAATTTTTATTTAAATCATGAAAAATACCAAAAATACCATTCATTGCATTTAGGCTTTATTTTTACTTTTTTTAGGATTAATCAGTAATTGTTTGTTTTATAAAAGTTCAAAATCACATAAAATAGCTCATTTTTATATTTTTTACCTTTTAATTGTTATGTTATTGAATTTTCTCTTTTAATCTACAATTAGGTAACTTTTATAATTTTTGCAATTACGTAATTGGTTTAATTTTACAAGTTAGATAATTTAGGATTTTTATTTTAGGATTTTAAGTTAAAGAAAAAAAACAAAAGAAAAGGAAATAAAAGGGTTAATTGAAGAAAGGGTTTAAATTTTGAATTTTGGTTGATTTTATGCCTTAACCCATTCCCAAATCAACCCAAACCCAGGCCCAAATCTGATTTTACCTATTCCACTTGAGCCTAGATCTTCCCTATACCCGGTCCACCCCTTTAATAAATTAAACATCGTCGTTTCCCATCCCCTTAATCCCAGTTTGATCCAATGGCCGGCAACGGATCTTGTTCATCCCATATAACTGTCTAAATGAAGTCCCTACCCCCCAAAAAGCCCGCTCACTTCGTCATTCTCTCTCTTACCTCTCTAAACCTCCGCCAGTGGCCGCCACCGAAAATCGCCCCATGGCGGCAGCGACGCCGCACACCTCACCAAAATTACACCCTATGATCCCCTTTGCTTACCCTTTCCAAATCTCCAAACCATCGCCTCCAAATCCCTACCAAAAGTTTTGAATTTTAGATCTAAATTCGGAATCCCAAAACCTTAAATCACCCAAAAATCCCCAAATTCACACCATATGATCCCTAGCCTTCCCTCGCCACTATTCTACCCCAAATATCCTTGCCAAAATACTCGAATTTTAAATCTATGAAAAACAAGAAAAACCCTAATTCCATTTGTCCATCCTTTTCGAGTTTTCTTTGGATTGTTTCTGGATTCGACGTGGTTGAAACACCATGCTAGTCAATCGTTCTCAACAAGAACAGTTGGTTAGCATATCTTTTAGCCACATCGAAGGACTGTAAACTTCCAGATTCCTCTTGGTATTTTCCTTACCCGTTTTCCTTGTTTCTTTATTCTGTTTCTTTAATTTCTGCGTGTGAGTAGTCATAAGTAAATTTGTTCAATATATGTACGAGTTATTTAGTTTACAGCATGTCTAATTGATAGAAAATCATTTTTAGTTGTATAGTTTAGTTAATTCGATCACAGTATAGGTTAATTATTATTAAGTCTCTTTGCATCACCATGTTTGCGTCTTTGTTTATTACTATTTCTGCCACCAATGTTTGTTTAAATTCAGTCTTTATTTAGTGTTAATTAGATAAGCATTTTCGTTTACTAATTAGTTTAGTTTTTGGTTTAAATTGCATTATCATGCTTCTGTTTGTCATTTCGATTTGGATTTTGGAGTCCTTTTGGTTTCTGCCTCTATTTGCATTGATTTGTAAATCACTAGAAACTTATAGGGACCTAATTAAACTAAAAGAAAACTTAGAGGAATTTTAGAACTTTAAAAAATAAATATCTAAAAGAAGAAAGTTCTAGCAGTGTACCAGTTGTCCAAATTGGTTTTCAAAAATGCTAAAAATGTACAGCTGGACATTTTATCCTCTGCAAATATGTTGTACTATCTAGGAAATTTTGGGTACAATATTCCTTAGATTCTATTTTTGGATATGCACTATAAAAAGAAAGTCATTCATTCATTTTCACACACTCTCATTAGTATACAGACCTAAAATTTCTTTGAAACAAAGATCCAGTTCTAGCTTTTTTCTATTTTTCTCTTCATAAGATCTGGAAGGAATTTTTTCTTTGAGTACTGGTTTTCAAAGTAAAGTTATGGTTTGATACTGAAGTTTGTGGGGTGATATACTGCTAGTTTGTCGGTCCTGGCAAGCACTCAGGCCTATATCTATGGGATTTAATTATATCCATCTTTCGAGTTTGATGATAGAACTCATCTAGCAGGCAGTGTGGGTTCAAGCCTTCATGGGCCAAGGCCATTGAGCCTGTGCACTACACCCAACAGCTTGGCTTGATTATTAAGGTTTCTTTTGTACATATATAGTATGAATATCTGTATTTTATATCTTGCAAATCATGTTAGTGAAATTAATCTTTCAACTTGGATAGTAGTTTTGAAAAAATTTGTTTCTGATTTTCGTATAACAAAGTGAATCATTTCTGCAATTCTTTTGGAAAATGGGTAAGCTTTAGAATGTAAAGGGTAGATAGGTCCAACTACTTAACATTTGTAACTGGGCCTGCCTAATACGATCTCAATGTGAGCCGGCTTTTGGTTAGAAATCAGGCTTGTCAAGGCCTTTGAATTTATTTAACTTTTGGGCCAAATTTTGAGCCCAATGCAGTTTAGAGGATTGATTGATCCTTTACTAGATGATCACATGGGCCACTGCCGGCCTCAAACCTCTCATCAAAAAGGATTGAAATACATATACTCCAAAACATGTTCGTAACTAATAACTTTTGTTAAGTTCAAATTAGTTTTAGATAAGAGCACCTGTTAGTTTGCCTTAATTGAGTGCAAACCTTTTAAAAATAAGTTGAGTTGTGCCATACGCACATAAAATCCATAACTTATGGCCTCACATGAATAAAAATTATTATAGAAAATGCCTTGAACTTTCGAAGTTTGCTTTAGGCGCGTTGATTAAATAATTGTCATAGCTATGGGTATGATTCCCGTGACGTAGTCGTGACGCTTAATTACTAAAATCAGAGGGTACATTTATGTGACCCGGCCAAAATTTAAATAATCTTTAATAATTTTAATCGGTTGTAGATCGCGGGTCCCGTGACATGATTCGCAATTTGTAACAATAAAAAATTAAAAACGGTTTAAAAGTTTAAAATACACAATTGACATGTAGTAAATCAGATAATAGGCCAATTATTAACAATTTAAGAAACCATGCAAGAACCACAAAATCTGGGAATGCCTAACAACATGCAATAAAGTCAAAATTTCCTCAATTTGTGATTTTAAAATAAATCGATGACTTGGGACACCGAATAAATTATTCCAAGTGGCGTGTCTGCAAAATAAATAAAATAATCCCATTTCGAATAATGTCACTTAAATTTGAAAAACTCCCTCATATACCGCCTTTCGGGTGGTAAGAAATGAGGTGTGACAGCTCTGACGACTCTGCTGGGGATAATAACCCAGAATATTTTTTTATGGTTTAAGAATTCAAGCTTAGAATAACTGTTATAGTTGGCGTTATTTATTATCTGATTTTTACATGTTTGAACCTAATGTACTAAATGCATCTTTTTACCGCTTTGATATTATCTTAGTTGTATATAAACTACTGCGAATCCCTTCTCTTCTCATCTTCGGAGATGTGCACGCTGGCATGAATCCCTTTTCTGTTAGTATCATACCTTAAGTAAGAAAGAGGCTCGGACGACTTAAAAAGCCGGATGGCCTTATGGTTCCCGGTACGTAGCCCCCTCCTCGGCTTCAGTTGTCCGCTCGGGTACACCAAGCCTAGAACAATATACCCAGATTTTAAATTTAGAATAACTCAGCCTCATGTCGGATCCCTAGTAGGAACGTTTGTTTGCGTCATATGCATTTGACTTAGGGGACTCAACACAAGAATTGGGTCCGTCTTGGACAGGTGGACCCCAGAACCCAAAAACTATCCTGATGCATTTTTATGTGCTACTTGTACAAGTATTTGCTTCGGTTTGCATATTGACCGGTTTCTAGAATAGAAAAAAAATCAAATTAAGGTATGAGAGAGATAATTACCTGTCTTTGAAAATTCAGTGTCCAAAAAGTAGCGAAACTCTGCCGGAATTTTGAAAAAAAAAATAGAATAAAGGGGAAAAAAGAAATGGGTTTCAAAAGTTTCCTGTCTTTTCTTTATTATGACAAAACTGACCGAACTATGCGGGTTTGATTCTCGGAGGATATAGGATACGTAGGCAATCCTCATCGAGTCCGGCCCCGCTTTTAGAAAATAACCAAAATTAGAAAATGTTATCATTTGCTGTCAAAAAATAAAATGGGAAATGCTTTTTTTGTCTAAATAAGCCATAAGCTCCGACGGGGCACCAAAAGGTTGTTTTTGCAAGAATAGCCACCGAAAATTTCTTTGCTATTTTTTTCTACCTAGCAAGCACAGCCCTAAAATCCTCCTTTGCGAAGTGTTGAAGGGTCGTATTTGCAAAAGGAGTCGTGTTGTCTCAATTTTGCAAAATTTACCTCTTTTGTAATAAATCGCTTTGTTTAAACCAATCGCCTTAATTTGAATTTGCAGAATAAGCACAAATCAAAAATTTCCAATGAAGATCATGACCAAAATTCCTTTGGAGTTATACATTTGGTGGGAAGATTTGAGAAAATCAGGACAAGATGTGGTAAATCATCACTTGGGGGGTCTCACCGGTTTATTGAAGATCAAGCCTAGAGGAGACATAATAAAAGCCTCGGTTACATTTTCGAATCCTTCTCACAACATGTTTCATTTCTCGGACTTTGAACTCATGCGCACTTTGCAAGAGATGGCTGGGTATATTGGGAGTACTGAAGCTCTGAGACATAAATATTTGGTTGCTCCAAGAGCTGTCACTCCGTACAAGTTCCTATATTTGCTAAAGATAAGTAGGGGGTCCAATACATAGATTGGTCAGCTGGGTTTTCCACTCCACAATTCATATACCAGCGATACGGACACATAGGTGGTTTAACAATCCAGAAAGCAAAATTTGCGCTAAGGGGATGTGACGACCTGACCCGTCGTCTCATGAGTTACTGCTTCTTCTCCCCCATTTTCAGCTTCTTTAAGCTTCATTATCCGTATATTATGTGATCGAGGTGGTTCGGAGAGGTTTTTGTAGAAAATGAGACACTTAGTCTCTTTAAGGAAGTTTGGTTTGAAAAAGTCAACCGAATATTGACTTACAAGTTAGAGGGCTCGGATGTGTTTTCCGATGATTTGGTTAGCTTTGGGGGATGATTTGTGACTTAGGAGTGCGATCGGAAGTGATTTTGGAGGACCGGTGTAGAACTAGGCTTGAATTGGCGAAGTTGGTATTTTGGCGATTTCCGGTTGATAGGTGAGATTTTGATCCGAGGGTCGGAATGGAATTCCAAGAATTTTTATAGCTTCGTTACGTTAATTGGGATGTGTGTAAAATTTAATGTAGTTTGATCATTTTTATGATGTTTGAGTTGTTTTGATGATTGGAACAAGTTTGAATGATGTATTAGGAGGTGTTTGTGCTTTTAGTTGAGGTCCCGGGGGCCTCGGGGTGATTTCGGATGGTCAAACGGACCAATTTCGGCATTTGGAAGTTGCAGAATTTTTTTCAGCTATTGTGTTGCAGAGATTTTGGTCATTGCGATCGCGTGGGTGATGTCACGATCGCATAAGGGCAGTTGGTGAGGCAGGATTTTTGTTCGATGCGTTCGCACTCAGGGGTTCTCGATCGCAGAGGGTTATCAGGTGAAGCTTCGCGATTGCATTAGCTTGGCCGCGTTCGTATAGGCCATTTGGAGACCAGGAGAATTTGTGCTTTGCGTTCGCCAGCCTTGGGCCGCTATTGCAAAGAAGGAAATCTGGGCTGATAGAATAGTTTTTAAAAACGTTTCCTCTACGAGTCTAAGTTATTTTCCACCATTGTTAAGCATTTTTGAGAGCTCTTGGACCGGAATTGAAGAGGGTGTTGAAGGGGATTGATTGGAGGTAAGTTCTATGGACTAAAAACATGATGTAATTGTGGAATCAACCAAGAAATTCATGAAAACCTGGCTAAAATGGGAAGAACTAGGGGTTGAGTTTTTAAAATTCTATCCGTTTGAGCTCAGATTTGAGAGTTCTTGATATGTATAGACTCGTGGCGAGATAAGGAACCCGCTGATGTGAAAATTTTCCAGTTTCGAGAAGTGGACCCAGGGCTCGGATTTTGCAAATTTTAGGACTTATGATGTTTTTTGATTATTTTCGATTGGGTTATGTCCCCTTAGTCTATCGTGACGTATTCGTTGTGGTTTTGGTTAGATTCGACGCGTGAGGAGGCCGATTTGAGAGGCAAGGACATAGCGAGCTAGAGATTTGGCCGGCTTGAGGTGAGTAATGATTGTAAATGATGACCTGAGGGTTTGAAACCCCGGATTGCACAATGTAGTGCTATATTGAGGTGAAATATGCGCTTAATGACGGGCGCGAGGTTGTTTACTATTGGGGATTGTTACTTGGTCCATCCCGATTGATGTTTTTACCGCGTATTTGACTAAGATTTGTTTGTTATCATCATGATTTGGGCTTATTGCCATATTTGGGCTTCGTGTCGACTACTTGAATCCTTCGTGGACTTCTATCACTGTTTCCTCACTATTTTTACATAATTACTTGAACTCAGTCCAATTGATTACTGCTGTTTTACAAAGTCAGCCACTTTTACTTGAATTTGAGACTTAAATGATATTTCCAATGTTGTTTGGGCTGAGCACTACTGTTTTACTGATGCCCGAGGGGCTTGTGATGATTTCTTGACTGAGTGGGGCCGAGGGCCATATATGAGGATATGCTAAGCGATTGTGAGATACTTTATATGCCATGAGGTGGCTTGAGTGATGGGAGGCTGAGTGATGTGAGGCTGAGTGATGTGAGGCCGACTGCCGAGTGATGATGCCACGAGGTGGCTTGATGTAGCGCTTGGGCTGTAAGGGGCCCCTCCGGAGTCTGCACACCCACAGTGAACACTGTTACCCATATGATCTGAGAGTGCACCTATGGGGCTGATACTATATTGAGTGACTAACACTAAGCCCGAGGGGATGGTACTATTCTGAGTGATTGATACTGGGCCCGAGGGGCAGATTTCTTCTTACTATTTACCTGTTGTTTTACCTGATTTACCTATTTTTTTTAAAGGGGTTTTCATTTGATTCTTCATGGTTTACTACTTTAAGTGATTTACTGCCTAATATAGAATTGCTTTGTGCCTTCATGTGTTTTCATGCTTTCAGCCATTATTTATAATTATTACTCACTGAGTCGGAGTACTCACATTACTTCCTGCACCGTGTGTGCAGATTCAGCCATAGTAGAGTCCACTCCTGAGCGCTGATCCTTCCAGACCAGGCAGCGATTTGGAGTTACGAGGTAGCTGTTGACATCCGCAGCACCGTGTCTCCCCTATCCTTTATCATTTATGTTTTCTTCAGACTATTGTGTTGGACTTCATACTTTGTAGACTCATAGCAGATTCTTTAGTAGCTCATGACTTGTGACACCCTGGTTTGGGCTGTGTCGGGATGGTTTTCCTTGTTATTATCACTTTTTTCTGCAATTATGGCTATCTTAAATATGTTTTAGAATTTTTTATGTAATTCATTATTTTAAAGGAGCATTTTGCATTGTTCTGGTTGGCCGTGTCTTCACAGGAGGCGCCATCATGACCGGGTTCGGGAATTGGGTCATGACAAGTTGGTATCAGAGCCTAGGTTACATAGGTCTCGCGAGTCATGAGCAGGTTTAGTAGAGTCTCGCGGATCGATACAGAGATGTTTGTATTTATCCTCGAGAGGCTGTAGAAACTTTAGGAAAAACTTCATATTCTTGAAATTCTTGTCGTGCGACTTTTTTGATCCGAGAACTAAACTTCTGTATTCTATTTTCTTACAGATGGCGAGGACTCGCGCTACCAGGCAAGGTGGACGACCACCAGTGCCACCCACTGAGGCCACCAGAAGCCGTGGACGCGGTCGTGGTCATGGCAGAGGCAGAGCAGCGAGGTCAGCACTTGTTGATCCACTAGCTGCCCCAGCTCCAAATCAGTTCCGGTAGCAATAGTTGTGCCCATCATGATTTCGGGTCTTCAGGAGGCCCTAGCTCAGATCATATCGGTTTGCACTGTCATGGCTCAGGCAATTTTTGCCACTACCACAGCAGCTACGTCACAGGCTGGGGGAGGCAATCAGACCCCCGCTGCTCGCACACCTGAGCAAGTAGTACAGGCATTGCAGATGCCGGGACCACCTCCAGCTCAGCCGGTTGCACCATTTTAGGAGTTCGTAGTTCCAGCTATGTCAGACGATGAGCAGTGTCATCTCGAGCGATTTAGTAGGCTCCAGCCTCCTTCATTCATTGGTGCTGAGGGCGAGGATGCCTAGGGTTTTCTTAACAAGAGTCAGCGTATACTCCATTCAACAGGGATTCTAGAGTCAAGCGGTGTGGCATTTACCACCTTTCAGTTTACTGGGGATGCCTTCACTTGGTGGTAGGCATATGAGAGGAGTAGGCCGGTTGGTGCAGCACCTTTGACTTGGCAGAAGTTATCCACTCTTTTCTTTGAGAAGTATGTACCGCAATCGTGCAGGGAGGAGCTTCGTAGGCAGTTTGAGTGGCTACGGTAGGGAGATATGACTGTGTCTCAGTATGAGGCGAGGTATTCCGAGTTGGCTCGTCATACCGCCTGGATGGTCCCGACAGATCGTGAGATGATCATGAGGTTTGTATATGGCCTTAATTACCATCTCTGTGTTCTAATGACTAGAGAAAGTTTTGGGTATTTCATTTTAGGAGGTGGTTGATATTTCTAGTGAGATTGAGACGTCTCGCCGGCAGGATAGAGAGGAGAGGGATGCCAAGAGGCCTCGAGGTTCTGATAGTTACAGTGGTACTCCTTCGAAAGGCCAGTTCCAGCATGGTAGAGGTCGTTCTTTCAGGCCCGCTCAGTCGGCCCGTCCCGAGTATTGTGGTGCATCTTCAATTCGTGGTTATCATGGTTCTCAGCAGGGTCAGCCTTCACTCAGCGCTCTTCCAGCTTAGGGTTTATCTCATGCCCCATCTGTTCAGGGTTCTTCTAGGCCGAGTGCGTCAGCTATTCACTCCGGCGCTAGGGGTTCCCTTCAATCCCATTCTCCAGCACCTGGGAGATGTTTTGAGTGTGGAGAGTTTTGACAAGTGTGGAGGAAGTGTCCTCGTCATGTTACTATCTCATCTTAGTAGAGGGGTCAGCCCTCATCTTCTGATCCAGTTTCTTCAGCACCCGCCCAGCCAGCTAGGGTTGGAGGTCAGGTAGCTAGGGGTCGCCCCAGAGATGGAGGTCGATCAGGCGGTAGTTAGGCTCGTTTTTATGCTATTCCTGGCAAGACATATGCTATTGCTTCAGATGGTGTCATTACAAGTATTCTTTCAGTCTGCCACTGAGATTCCTCAGTCTTATTTGATCTCGGTTCCACCTATTCTTATGTTTCCTCATATTTTGCTCATCATTTGGGTACGTCCCGAGGGTGTCTTGCTTTACCTGTTCTTGTATCTACCCTAGTGGGCGATACTATTGTTGTGGACCATGTGCACGGGTCATGTTTGGTAACTATTGAGGGTTTGGGGACCTGAGTTGATCTGTTGTTATTGAGCATGGTGTACTTTAACATTATTTTGGGCATGGCCTGGTTATCTCCATGTCATGCTATTTTAGACTGTCATGCTAAGATAGTCACTTTGTCTATACCGGGTGTACCGAGGATCGAGTTGTGTGGTGTGACTGATTATGTTCCTAGTAGAGTGATTTCATTCTTAAAGGCCCAGCGTATGGTTGGAAAGGGTTGACTTTCATATTTGGCGTTTGTGAGAGATGTTGGAGTCGACGCTCCTAGCATTGATTATGTTCTAGTTGTGAGGGAATTTCCTGATATTTTTCCTGCAGACCTGCCGGGCATGCCACCGGACAAGGATATTGATTTTGGTATTAGCCGAGTGCCGAGTGCTGAGCACCCAGCCCATTTCTATTCTGCCATATCGTATGGCACCAACGGAGTTGAAAGAATTGAATGATCAGCTTTAGGAACTCCTATATAAGGGGTTCATTCGGCCTAGTGTGTCACCGTGGGGTGCACTGGTTCTATTTGTGAAGAAGAAGGATGGCACCATGAGAATGTGCATTGACTACAGGCAGTTCAACAAAGTAACAGTGAAGAACAAGTATCCCCTACCTCGTATTGATGATTTATTTGACCAGCTTCAGGGAGCGACGGTGTTCTCCAAGATTGATCTATGTTTGGGCTATCACTAGTTGAAGATCAGGGATTCATATATTATTAAGACTGCTTTCAGGACTAAATATGGGCACTATGAGTTCCTTGCTATGTCTTTTGGGCTGACTAATGCCCCAGCAATGCATTTGATGAACAGTGTTTTTTGGCCTTATCTGGACTCGTTCATCATTGTTTTCATTGATGATATTCTGGTGTATTCATGTAGTCAGGATGAGCACGCGGAGCATTTGCCAGTGGTATTGCAGAGATTGAGGGAGGAAAAGCTTTATGCAAAGTTATCCAAGTGTGAGTTTTGGCTCGGTTCAGTGGCTTTCTTGGGACACGTGGTGTCTAGCAAGGGTATTCAGGTAGATCCAAAGAAGATAGAGGCGGTTCAAACTTGGCCTAGACCGTCCTCAGCCATAGAGATTCGTAGTTTCCTTGGTTTGGTGGGTTATTATCACCGGTTTGTTTAGGGATTATCATTTATAGTATCGTCCTTGACCAAGTTGACTCAGAAGGGTGCTCCATTTATATGGTCGGACGAGTGTGAGGAGAGCTTTCAGAAGCTCAAGATAGCTTTGACCACAGCTCCAGTATTGGTTTTTCCGTCAGCTTCAGGTTCATATACCGTATATTGTGATGCTTCGAGAGTTAAGATTCGTTGTGTATTAATGTAGGAGGGTAGAGTTACTGTTTATGCTTCTCGTCAAATGAAGCCCTATGAGAAGAACTACAATGTTCATGATTTGGAGTTGGCTGCCATAGTTCATGCATTGAAGATTTGGAGGCACTACTTGTATGGCGTATCTTGTGAGGTATTCACCGACCATCGTAGCTTCAACATTTGTTTAAGCAAAAGGATCTTAATTTGAGGCAGCGAAGATGGCTAGAGTTGCTTAAGGATTATGATATTACTATTCCGTATCATCTAGGGAAGGACAATGTAGTGGCCAATGCTTTGAGCTGAAAGGTAGTGATTAAGGGGAGTTTGGCGTACATTCCAGTTGGGGAGAGACCCTTTGTAGTTGATGTTCAAGCTTTGGACAATCGGTTTATGAGATTACATATTTTGGAGCCCAGTCGAGTGTTGGCTTGTGTGGTTTCTCGATATTCTTTATATGATCGCATCAGAGGGTGCCAGTATGATGATCCGCATTTGCTTGTCCTTAAGGACAGGGTTCAACATGATGATGCCAGAGACGTGACCATTGGTGAGGATGGTGTGTTGAGGATGCAGGGCCGTATTTATGTGCCCAATGTTGATGGGCTTCAGGACTTGATATTGGAGGAGGCTCATAGCTCGCGTTATTCCATTCATCCAAGTGCCGCGAAGATGTATTAGGATTTGAGGCGGCACTATTTGTGAAGAAGAATCAAGAAAGATATTGTAGGATTTTTGGCTCGGTATCTCAACTGTAAGCAGGTGAAATATGAGCATCAAAGATCGGGTGCCCTACTTCAGCGTATGATTATTCCCGAGTGGAAGTGGGACAGAGTCACTATGGATTTTGTGAGTGGTCTTCCTCAGACTTTGAAGAAGTTCGATTCGATTTGGGTGATTGTGGATCGGCTGACCAAGTCCGCGCACTTCATTCCAGTGTGTACTACCTATTCTTCGGAGCGGCTGGTAGGGATCTTTATCGGGAGATTGTTCGATTGCATGGTATTCTAGTGTCTATTATCTCAGATAAAGGTACTCAGTTTACTTCTCAGTTTTGGAGGACTTTTCAGCAAGAATTGGGTACACAGGTGGAGTTGAGCATAATATTTCATCCTCAGATGGACGACCAGTCCGAGTGTACTATTCAAATATTGGAGGACATGTTGCGTGCCTGTGTTATTGATTTTGGAGGTTCTTGGGATGATTTTTTGCCGCTTGCAGAGTTTTCCTACAACAACAGTTATCAGTCGAGCATTCAGATGGATCCGTATAAGGCGTTCTATGGGAGGCGGTGTAGATCTCCAGTTGGTTGGTTCGAGCCCGGCGAGGCTAGGCTATTGGGGACAGAGTTGGTTCAGGATGCCTTAGAGAAGGTGAAGCTAATTCAGGAGAGGCTTCGTACAACACAGTCACGTCAGAAGAGTTATCCCGACTGTAAGGTTCGAGATGTGTCTTATATGGTTGATGAGAAGGTCTTGCTGAAGGTTTCGCCCATGAAGGGTGTTATGAGGTTTGGAGAGATAGGGAAGTCGAGTCCGCGGTTCATTGGACATTTTAAGGTACTTAGGAGGATTGGAGAGGTGGCTTATATGCTTGCCTTGCCACCCAGCCTGTCTGGTGTGCATCCGGTATTTCATGTTTTTATGCTCCGAAAGTATGTTGGGGACCCGTCACATGTTTTGGACTTCAGCAAGATTCAGTTGGATGATGATTTGACCTATCATGTGGAGCCAGTGACTATTTTGGGTCGTCAGGTTCGAAAGTTGAGATCAAAGGATATAGCTTCAATGAAAGTGCAGTGGAGAGGTTGGCCCGTGGAGGAGGCTACCCGGGAGACCGAGTGGGAGATGCGGAGCTGCTATCCTCACCTGTTTGAGGCTTCAAGTATGTTTCTTAACCCGCTCGAGGATGAGCATTTATTTTAGTTGGGGAGGATGTGACGACCTGACCCGTCGTCTTATGAGTTACCGCTTCATCTCCCCCATTTTCAACTTATTTATGCTTCATTATCCGTATCTTATGTGATCGAGGTGGTTCGGAGAGGTTTTGGTAGGAAATGAGACACTTAGTCTCTTTAAGGAAGGTTTGGTTTGGAAAAGTCAACCAGATGTTAACTTATGAGTTAGAGGTCTCGGATTTGTTTTATGGTGATTCGGTTAGCTTTGGGGGATGATTTGAGACTTAGGAGTGCGATCGAAAGAGATTTTGGATGATTTGAGAATAGTTTTTAAAAATATTTCCTCCGTGAGTCTAAGTTATTTTCCACCATCGTTGAGCATTTTTGAGAGCTCTTGGACGGTAATTTAAGAGGGTTTCGAAGGGGATTGATTGGAGGTAAGTTCTATGGACTAAAAACATGATTTAATTGTAGAATCAACCTAGAAATTCATGAAAACTTGGATAAACAGGGAAGAACTAGGTCTTGAGTTTTTGAAAATTTAAAATGGAATTTGAATGGCCATTTGAGCTCGGATTTGATAGTTGTTGATATGTATAGACTCGTGGCGAAATAAGTAGCCCGTTGATGTAAAAAATTTTGAGTTTTCAGAAGTGGGCCCGGGGCTCGGGTTTTGCAAATTTTGGGATTTTTTATGTTTTTCGATTATTTTCTATTTGGTTATGTCCCCTTAGTCTATTGGGACATATTCGTTGTGGTTATGGTCAAATTCGACGCGCGAGGATGCCGGTTTGAGAGGCAAGGACATAGCGAGCTAGAGATTTGGCCGGCTTGAGGTCAGTAATGATTGTAAATGATGTCCTGATGGTTTGAAACTTGATATTGCACAACGTAGTGCTATATTGAGTTGAAACACGCGCTTAATGACGAGCGCGGGGTGGTTTACTATTGGTCATTGTGACTTGGTCCGTCCCGATTGATGTTTTTACCGCATATTTGACTAACACTTGTTTGTTATCATCATGATTTGGGCTTATTGCCATATTTGGGCTTCATGTCGACTACTTGAATCCTTCGTGGACTTCTATCACTATTTCCTCACTAGTTTTACATAATTACTTGAACTCAGTCCAATTGATTACTACTGTTTTACTAAGTCAGCCAATTTTGCTTGAATTTGAGACTTAAATGATATTTCCAATGTTGTTTTGGCTGACCACTACTGGTTTACTGATTCCTAAGGGGCTTGTGATGATTTCTGGACTGAGTGGGGACGAGGGCCATATATGAGGATATGCTGAGCGATTGTGAGATACTTTATATGCCACGAGGTGGCTTGAGTGATGGGAGGCCGAGTGATGTGAGGCTGAGTGTCGAGTGATGATGACACGAGGTGGCTTGATATAGCACTTGGGCCGTAAGGGGCCCCTCCAGAGTCTGCACACCCATAGTTTGCGTGGGTACCCATATGATCTGAGAGAGAGCTAGAGGGGCTAATACTATATTGAGTGACTGATACTGATCCCGAGGGGCTGGTACTATTCTGAGAGATTGATACTAAGCCTGAGGGGCAGATTTCTACTTACTATTTACCTGTTTTTTTACCCGATTTACCTGTTGTTTTTTTTTAAAGGAGTTTTCATTTGATTCTTCACGGTTTACTACTTTAAGTGATTTGCTGGCTAATATAGAATTTCTTTGTTCCTTCATGTGTTTTCATGCTTTCAACCATTATTTGTAATTATTACTGATGTGCCGGAGAATTTCGGCACATTTCAATACTAATTGCTTAGATTTTAGCTTGTTTTAATGCAATTATTTCCTTTACTTATGTAGTTTTGGTGTTTCTGCAGTACATAAGGACTAAAGACCCAAGAGCATGGAAATGGAAGCAAAAGACAAGAAAAGAGCAAAATGTAGCAAAAATGTTTGTCTGCGACACACTATGCGATCGCAGATTATATATGCGAGCAGCAGAATGCACACTCAAATCGCAGACAAAAGCACAGCTCTGGGTAAATCTCAAGTCAAGAATGCGGTCCATTATGCGACCGCAGAACCTGTCTGTGAGCTGCAGAGTGGACTACAAATCAACCATGAAGGTCGCTGAAGGATGAAGATGCGATGCAAAATGCGATCGCATTTCTGCAATGTGAATCGCATAATTTGAATGCGATAAAGATCTGAAAATAGGGTTTCAGCCTGCGATGGTGAAGTTTAAGATGCGGACCACATATACACTTTGCGACAAGAATGCGTGTTAGGCACCGTAAAATTTTGTGCTTAAAACCTAGTAGCTCATAGTGCAAAGGTTCGGACCCTTTTTACCGATTTTGCACTTAAAAGGAATTCAGCTTCAGGTATGTATGGCTCACCTTAACCTTTGTAAAATGGCCTTGTTTGGTGTCCGAATACTTGGTATGTGATATCTCCATGAATTAGTTGTGAAGTTAAACTCTTGTGAATAGGATGTGTTTACTTGTGTGAACTATTTGTGAAATCATATAAATATTGTGCCTTATGCATTGTTGGTTAAGACATCCGATATGATTGTGCAAGTAAATGGCAATAAACTAAGTTGTGATTGCGAATATGTTATGCGGCAAGGACTGTGGAATAAATGATAGAGAGGAATCGTAATTGGTGAAATTGAAATAACCGATATAACCTCCCTTGTGGATAGTCATTGAAAACTATTGTTGTGATCTAAATGGTATAACGGGCTGTTGAAAAAGATGGAAATGGTATGGATAGTCACCTAAATCTTTTGTGAGTTGTGTTGCTGTTGTTATGGGGAATTGTGGTTGTTGTTCTTAAAACTTGTTATGGTTATCCTTGTAAATTATTATTGTTGTGGTATTGTTTGTGAATTGTTATTGCTCGGTGCGATCGAGTTGCGCGCCGCAACACAAAGTAATAAGGTGTGGGTTGTGGTTATAAGGGTGGCTGAGGTAATAAGGGTGGCTGAGGTAATAAGGGTGGAAAGTGATTGATATCACAATTGAAATGAAATATACAAACGTTGTGAAACTGAAAATGTGGAAATGATGATGGGGAAAGGAGAGTTTGTTAACTTGTTTGCCTTGATTGTCTTCCGTGTGTGTACTCAATCGTTTCTTCCTTCTATTGTTCTTTACTTGTGTATGGCTTGAGGTTACTCAGGGTAAGGCTTGTTATACATACCAGTACAATTCAAATTTACTGACGTCCCTTTTTCCGGGTGCGCTACATTCGTGTTATGATTGTAGGTGGATCCGCAGCAGGTACTCCAGCCCACCGATCGTAGCTCCCCCTTTGTCTTCCATCAGCTTTTTGGTGATCCCCACTCCTCTCGGGCCCTGCGTGGCTCAGGCCGCTTGTGTCAAGAGTTTTATTTTGATTTTGTGTAAGGTATAGCCAGAGCTTGTTACCAGCAAATACTGTATTATCCTGTTGTACTTTTAGAGGCTCCGTAGACAGTAAATGTGGGTTTCGAACTTATGTAAATATGTATTCTATATATTGGGCGATGAAAGTTGTAAACCTCATTAAGTGACTATGTATGTTTTGAAAAAATAGTGTTTTAATTATAAATAACCATTCCCTTTGATTAACGGACAATGAAAATACGGGGTACGCGTGGGATAGGAAGGGCACCCAGATCCGCTTGACTGGGGATACCCGGTCGAGCGCCAGTCATGTCCCACGAATTTGGGGCGTGACAATGCGGTCGCATTTCGGACCTAAAAGGGTATTTTTTCCATTTTTCGTCCCGATTTTTAGTCCACTATAAATAGATTTATGATGGTTTTGTGGGCTCATCTTGTCTAGTCTTTGCACTACATTCCAAGACATCAATATTCCTCACTTTTGGAAGCTTTTGGGTGAAGATTCTCTACTTTGTAAGCTTTTATGACATTAAATACCCTTTGGATTTTGTATTGTAGCATGAGTAGCTAACTTTAAATACTAAGGTCGTGGACCCTAAATGGGTGTTATGTTAATGTGTGTTTAACATAGAATATATATATAATGGTAGGTTGATATTTATTATTTCCCATGCATCATTTATTGTTGGTAGTTGCAAACATTAACAAGTACTATTAAATTCTACCTTGCTTGGGAAAGTGGGTTACAATTTGGTAGAAGTAAATACTAAAGAATCAAGGCTTTAAACCTTGTTTAATAAAATCGCTTAGGGATAAGTGGGTTTTATTTGGCATATATTGATTGTTATTAATTGCAACCAACTCTTTTACATTTGGGAAAATTATAAAGAGAAAATACTACCCAACTATTGGGAAATATTGGGTAGTCACTTAGGCATCATTTGTATATCAAAAGGACCGACCATTAGAAATATATCATATTAACACTGATAGCATTATATTTTATTAAAGAGGACACAACATTGGTTTCTTTAATCCTTTTAATTACATTTTCAATATTCCAACTAGTTGTTACTTCAAAAAAAACTCAATTCATACTGTTGTCACTATTAATCCACAATCTTGTTACTGTTAACTGGATAGAATTACGACTTTAGTCGAGAAACACACTATTCTAGTAACCTTGTCACACATATTCCCTGTAGGATTCGACACCAACCTTGTTGGGTTATTATATTTGACATCGACCGCCTTACACAAATTATAAAAGTGTAATTTGAGCGTATCAAATTTTGGCGCCGTTGCCGGGGAATACGGTTTTGAAATTACTAATTAGTGTGTGCTTTACTTTCATCTTATTCTATTCCATCACACTTTGCTTGTTTTGCTTGGTGTTGAAAGGAAAACATGTCTGATTCTGGCGATGACGTAGAGACAGAACTGGGAGAGAATCCCTTCGCAGACATCGAAGAGTACATTGAGGATACAAATGCTATTGAACCTCCAGCTGTCGGTGCTGCAACGATCAAAGTGGAATACGGTTTAATCCTTATGCTCAAAGCTGAGGGGTTCTTCAAAAATTCCATCGATGATGATCCAACACAACACCTTAGAAACTTCTTGGGTGTATGTGCAATGCACAAGCAAAACCATGTCTCTGATGATGCCTGGAGGTTGAGATGCTTCAAGTATTCTCTTGCTGGGGATACCACAAAACTCTATCCATTCTTGGCCCGAACTTGTCCGGGCATTCCTATCTAAGTGGTTCCCGCAAAGTAAAAAGTCTGAGTTGCGGGATAAAATCTTTTTCTTCAAGCAAGCATAGGGAGAACAGTTGCATGAGGCATGGTATCATTTAAAATTATATTTGGTGAGGTCTCCAAACAATGGTTTCCCAGATTCTATGCTATTTGAAAAATTCTATACGGGTTTGGATACTATGAACCAAGCTATAGCCAAAAATGCAGCTGACGGATCCTTCATGGATAAATCATTCGCAAGGGTGACATAAATCCTTGACAAAATGGCACAACAAAATCAAGCATGGCATTCCGAAGACACCTCAGGTGGGGTTGCATATGGTTCTCCTTCCTTGACCAACCTGATCAAGGAGAATCAAGAGAGGGACCAAATAATTTCAGGGTTGGCCACAAATGTAAATGTGTTGACAAAAATGTTCACGAAAAATCAAACAAAAAAAGGTGAATGTAGTTGAGGATGTGCAACCCATCTCCAATGAAGAATTTGAAGAAGCTAAATACATCAACAACCCTCAAGGAGGGTATCAAAGAAAACATTATCAGGGTCAAAGGTAACAAAGTCAATGGAGACCAAACCCGCAAGGGCAAGGCAACCAACAATGGAGAAATGACCAAGGTAGCTAAAACCAAGGAAATTGGAACAACAACAACAACTTTCTAACCGGAGTTCAAACCCCTATGTTCCTCCAAAGGGTCATTATTCGAACCAAGGGGGTCCTCTAGTGAATCTAAATTGGAAGCGATGCTAGAGCGAGTGTTGCAAAATCAAGAAAAATCCGATGCTTCAATGAGGAACATGACCGAGGTTGTTGGATCTTATACCGCCTCCATCCAAAAATTGGAGATGCAAATGAGAGACCTCTACAAAGAGCAAAATTCAAAACAAAAGGGAACACTCCCTAGTGACATGCTTGCAAATCCAAGAGGTAGTGGGAGTGGACCAACTTCTTAGATCATGGCGATCACTACTAGGAGTGGGAAAGTGCTACACGAAGAGGGTAAACAAACGGTTGAAGAAGAAGAGTCCGAACAAAGGGTTGAGGTTGAAGAGCCAAGTGTTGTCGAGGTTGAAAAGATTTCAGAGGAGTTGAAAGTGCAAAAAGAGAACCGGGAAGAGGTGCAGGACAAAGTGAAAGAGACACCAAAAGCTCTTCCACCTATTCCTAGACCTCCTCCCCCATTTCCTCAAAGGCTCGCAAGAAAGATAGATGGTAGCAAACTAGAAAAATTCTACGACATCCTCAAGCAATTAATGGTGAATATTCCTTTTGTGGAAGCTATTCAAGAGATGTCGGGGTTTGCTAAATATTTAACGGATTCTATCACCAAAAAGAAGACCACAAAGAATGATGTGGTAAACATGACTCACCGGGTTAGCTCTATTATTGCCACAACTACTGTCCAAAAGAAAGAGGATTTGGGAACCTTTACTATTCCACGCACTATTGGGGCGCGTGAATTTGCAAGAGCCCTTTGTGACAATGGGGCTAGCATTAACTTGATGCCACTTGCCATTTATAAGCAAGCGGGATTAGGGATCCCAAGGCCAACAAGCATGAGATTACAAATGGTCGATCGTTCCATTAAGCGACCGGTAGGAATTGTTGATGATGTGATTGTGAAAGTTGGAAAATTCCATTTGCCCGACGACTTTGTAATTCTAGATTGTACGGTTGATAAAGAAATCCCTATCATTTTTGAGAGACCATTCAGAGAGGAACGAAAAATTCCGGGTGAATGATGAAGAAGTCACATTTCAAGCGAGCAAGGGTATGAAGTCACCCCATGAGTATGAGAGAATTTCAGTGATAGATGTTTTGATGAGGTGGAAGATACCGTCGAATTGAAAATTGAAGAACAATGCCTTGATGGTGAAGACATGGATGGGTACATGGAGTCGATAAATGCATTGGAGGGGCTTGGATCCTACACTTATTCTCCAGCAAAGCTTTCTCTTGACTTGGAGAATCGGTCCACAACCCCCGCAAAGCCATCAATTATTGAGCCACCACAACTAGAGCTCAAGCCACTCCCACCGCACCTAAGGTATAAATTTCTTGGCTCTAATGATACTTTACCCATAATTTTTTCGTCTTTGTTAAATGATGTGCAGGTAGAGCAATTGTTAGAAGTCTTGAAAGAGCATAGGCAAGCTATTGGATGGACAATTGTTGACATCCGAAGGATTCCCGCGGGAATTTTTGAACACAAGATCCAATTGGAGAGTGACACGAAGCCAAGTGTGGAGCATCAATGACGGTTGAATCGGTCAATGCAAGAGGTGGTAAAGAAATAAATCATCAAGTGGTTGGATGCCGGGGTGGTCTACCCTATTGCCGATAGTTCTTGGGTGAGACCGGTGCAATGTGTACCGAAAAAGGGAGGCATGACCATATTTGAAAATGATAAAAATGAGCTCATCCCAACAAGAACGGTGACCGGTTGGAGGGTATGTATGGATTACCGGAATCTCAATAGTGCAACATGCAAAGACCATTTCCCTATGCCTTTTATTGATCAAATGCTTGATCGGCTAGCGGGAAGTTCATTCTATTATTTCCTTGACGGATATTCCGGCTACAACCAAATCAACATCACATTGGAGGATCAAGAGAAAACAACATTCACTTGTCCCTATGGAACTTTTTCCTTTAGTCAGATTCCATTTGGTTTGTGCAATGCTCCGGCTACTTTTCAAAGATGCATGATGTCCATTTACTCCGACATAGTGGAGGATTATCTAGAGGTCTTCATGGATGACTTCTCGGTAGTAGGTAACTCTTTTGAGCATTGTCTTAACAATCTTAGACAAATGCTTAAGAGATGTGAGGAAACCAACCTTGTGCTAAATTGGGAGAAATTCCATTTCATGGTAGATGAAGGCATCGTATTGGGGCATAAAATTGCAAAGCAGGGCATTGAGGTTGACCGGGCTAAGATCAAAATTATTTCCAATCTTCCTCCACCTACTTCTGTAAAGGGTGTTCGAAATTTCTTGGGGCATGCCGGATTTTATAGGCGGTTCATCAAGGATTTTTCCAAGATTGCAAATCCTATGTGCAAACTCCTTGAGAAGGATGAAAAATTTGTGTTTGATGACAAATGTCTCAAAGCTTTTGATGAATTGAAGCTAAGGCTCACCACCTCTCCTATTATTGTCACACCCCATTGGTCTCTTCCTTTCGAGCTCATGTGTGACGCTAGTGGTGTAGCTATTGGAGCAATGCTTGGCCAACATCATAACAAGGTTCTCCGCCCGGTTTATTATGCAAGCAAGACACTCAATGGGGCGCAAATGAATTACACGGTGACTGAACAAGAGCTTCTTGCCATTGTTTATGCCTTTGAGAAGTTCCGGGCTTGTTTGTTGGGATCCAAAGTGATAGTGTACACTGATCATGCTGCTCTTCGCTATCTTATGGCAAAGAAGGATGCAAATCCGCAGTTGATTCGATGGTTTTTATTGTTGCAAGAGTTTGACTTCGAGGTCAAGGATCGCAAGGGAACTCAAAATCAAGTAGCGGATCACTTATCAATCTTGAGGAAGCAGGGAGACAAAAGGGGGATCTTGAAATCAATGATGCATTACCGGATGAACATATCTTGGCACTATCTAGCATTTTTGCTCCATGGTATGCCGACATTGCTAACTATTTGGTTAGTGACCTTATTCCGGAGGGGTTGGAGTCTTATCAAAAGAATAAGTTTTTAAATATTGTCGGCAATATTATTCGGAAGAGCCATACTTGTTCAGTGTTTCTGCCGACAACATCATCCGAAGATGTGTTCCCGAAAAAGAAGTTATGCCTATTCTAAAAGCATGCCATGACTCGCCGGTTGGGGGTCATCATGGTGGAAATCGGACGGCGGCTAAGGTTCTTGAATGAGGTTATTATTGGCCTTCCATCTATCATAATGCCAATCAAATGGTCAAGGCTTGCCACCAATGTCAACGACAAGGTTCAATCTCCAAGAGGCATGAAATACCAATGTACTTTGTGATGGAGATAGAGATCTTCGACATGTGGGGAATAGACTTCATGGATCCCTTTGTAAGTTCTTGCGGGATGAAATATATCTTTGTAGCTGTGGACTACGTGTCCAAATAGGTTGAAGAAGTTTCCTTACCAAACAATGGGGTAAGGAGTGTGATGACATTCTTGAAGAAAAACATATTCACTTGGTTTGGCACTTTTAGATCCATTCTTAGTGACGGTGGATCTCATTTCTGTAACAAGGCTTTCTCGGGGATACTTGAGAAGTATGGCGTCAAGCACAAGGTGGCCACACCTTATCATCCGCAGTTAAGTGGTCAAGTTGAGGTTTCCAACCAAGAGATCAAGAGCATTCTAGCAAAAACTATTAACACTAATATGACAGAATGGTCAAGGAAGCTAGATGATGCATTGTGGGCATACCGCACGGCATACAAGACTCCTATTGGTACTTCTCCTTATCGACTAGTCTTTGGTAAAGCATCTCATCTACCTATGGAATTGGAACATAAAGCTATGTGGGCATTGAAAAGGCTGAACTTAGACTGGGCTGAAGCTGCAAATTTGAGATTAACACAACTAAATGAAATGGAGGAATTCCGGTTCCATGCTTATGAAAGTGCAGCTGTGTATAAAGAACGGATGAAGTTTGTCCATGAAAAGAAGATCTTGAAAATTGAGTTCAAGACGGGTGATTTGGTCTTGCTCTTTAACTCAAGGCTCAAATTGTTTCCGGGCAAGCTTAAATCAAAATAGTCTGGTCCATTCAAAGTGGTCGATGTTTCTCCTTATGGATCGGTGGAATTAGAATCAACAGATGGGTCCCGAACATTCAAGGTAAAGGGCTAACGCATCAAGCACTACTTGGGCACTGATGGAGAAAAACATTTGGTAGAGCAGCTGGCTCTCAAAGATGGTCCATATCCGACCATTGAGTGAAACCAAAGGAACCTCAACTTCATCATGTTGCAACGTTAAATCAAGCGCTTCATGGGAGGCAACCCATGTGTGGTAACACTCTTTTGTTCTTTGAATTTTTAGTTTTTGATAGATAGATTTATTTGAGCACTTCAAAGTGTGTATTAGAGTGCAGGGGGTTCAAAAGATCACAACACTTGGTACGGATGCGTAAAAAAAAGGGAAGAAAAACCACCATGTGAAGTTTGTTGCACAGATGCAGTCGCATTTTCACTATGCGAAGCGCATTTTGATCACAAACACAAGCAGAAGGTTTGGTTAAAATTGGGGGTGAAAATACGATGAGTTGGTGCACTCTGCGGGACCGCATTTCACTTATGCGACCGCATTGTGCACCATATTTGTCACCCTTCAGCAGGTCGCCCAACCCCACCGCATAACACATATACGGCCGCATTGCGTGTTATGCGGTGACCTACCTACCGGAGAGTTGGCAAGGTAAGTAACCGCACTTCTCTCGTCTCTCACTCTCTTAAAACAAAACAAAAACAAAAACAAAAAAAAAGAACACAGAAAATAAAACGAAAAAGAAAGAAAAAAAACAAAATAAAAAGGGGGGGGGGGAAGAAACACGAACAGCAATCGAACCGTGCAAGCTCAAATTATTCAATACCAAAGGATTTGCTTTGTTCCACTCATAAAACCTTGCTGGTATGTACCCGTTCCTCCCTCGTCTTGATTACGAACCACTTTGTAGTTGGTGATTTTCATTCATCCCTATTGCAAAAATGTTTTATATGATGCTATGTGTAGTTATTTCTCCATAGTTAATTGAACCTGGGTTGAAAATGATTTGGGGAAATGGGTGGAAAGAAGTAGGTCCGCCATTGTTGAAAGCTTGGTTGAACCGTGTAGACGAAGGCATCTGCGGCCCGCATAGTGGAAATGCGGTCCGCATTTTGGCCACAGACCAAACCCCAATTCTTCTGATGAAGATGGTGAAATTCGGTGATTACGCGGTTGCATAATTGAAATATGGACCGCAAATCTGCCACAGAGCTACACAGACCTACACAGACCTCCCAGTTTTGAACCTGATATTTTGCAGTTATTTTGCAATTGCATTCTCTACTTTGCGATGAGATATGCGATCGCATTTTGTGATATATGTTCTGGGCAAGTCCATTCTGCGATGGTTATGCGATCCGCATTGTGGTTTTGCGATCGTATACTTGACCGCAGATTGAGACTCACTTAAGACTAACAAATCTGCGGTCCCCATTGTGGTTTTGCGACCGCAGATCAGGTCGCATTTTGAGTTTTTCATTTAATTCTTCTATGTTTTCTTTCACTGTGCTTATTGTGTCACTCACATATCACCTTTGTATAGATATGACTCCTAAACAAAAGCATGCTGCCTCAGCCCAAAAAAGCGCATACTGTATCCGTTCCAAGGCACAAGCAAAGCGATCAAGGACGGAGTCTGATGAGGAGGTGCTCTAGCCTGCAGTTGACCTAGTGGCTGAGGCAAGATGGAAACAAGGAGATGACTACCAGCTCCACTGGGGGTAGAAGGATCCAGGCAAAAGTATAGAGAAGGGCTCGTCAAGCGAAAACTCCAGCCCGAGAAGCAATTGAGCCTGAATGGGTTAAAAGAAAAGTATCCCCAAATATTGGAGAACATAAAGAAGAGAAGATGGGAGTCCTTCACTGAGGCACCTGCTGAGTTTAATGAATCCCTCGTTCGAGATTTTTACGCGTCATATGGGGCCTCCATGACCAAGCACCATAAACGCAACAGAGTTTTCGCTGATAAAGTGCTTGTTCGGGGGAAAACTATCTTCTGCATCATCAAGGCCATCAATAAATTATACGTCCCAGGTTGGAGTGCAGGCACAGCTGAGTATGATGAAAAATTTAAGAACAGGGAAAGTGAGCGATGGTGGATTGCATCCGTCATACCAAAGGGGACTCCTACTTGGATCAACCGCAGGCAAAAGATCTACAAAGAGAGTTTTTCAAGAGAGGGTCGTTTCTGGCTCAGCTTTCTTACCTCTATATTGATACCGACCCGAAACGATACTAAAATAGCTATTGAGAAGGCCCTTCTCATCGCCTGTGTCATGAGTGGTATCAAGATAGATGTTGGAGCTATGATATTTCAAGAGATAGGGATTCGGGCAACACAGTCTGCTACTTCACTTCCGTTCCCTTCTTTAATCACAACCCTATGCAAAGCCGTGCAAGTTCCTATTGGTGAGCACAAAGACAAGACTGCAAAGGAAACACAAGTCATTGATATCACCAGACTTAGTGATGCTATTATCCCACCAGTAGTTCCAGTTCAGGAGCAGACTACTGAAGAGCCTTCAGACTCCCAGCCCACTGTAACCCCTCAGGTTACTGTGGCAGCATCTTCCACATCCGAGCCTGCTTCTAAATCCACTACTGTCCAGCCTGCTACGGCCATTCCTGTTGTCTCAAAGCTTGGTCTATTGGCTCAGCATACCAATGCCAAGGTAGACCAGCTTTTGAATACCTTGCCAAATCTCATAAAACAAGCCCTGACTCCGATGCAAGCCTCCGTGGTAGCCCTTCAACAGCAACAGTCAAAGTATGGGGATCGTTTGTAGCAACTGGAGTTGAGGGTGGAAAAGAAAAAGCGGGGGGAAGTTAGTGGATTTCCTAGACTCAAGGAGGACGTTGCTTCTATGAAGACCGAGCTCCAAAAGATGCAGAACTTGGAGTCTGATCTATCATCCCTCGTTCCCACAGATGGTGACCAGGCTACAGGCACAGCACCTTCGGACTTAGGTATTGATTTCTCCACACTGATGACTGATACTGCCCCTTCTCCAGCCCACATTGTGATACATTCTGGAGAGGAGTCCGGAGGTTCTGGTAAGTCAGAGAATGAGGAGGAAGATGAGGGCGAGGATGAGGAAATTTCTGGATATTCAAGGAATGATGGCCCTCGGGATAAAGGAAAGCAGATTGTAGATGCTTCTATCGAGAATGCTATTATTGAGGATGTTGCTATTGGAGATGTGGAGCAAGCAGATATGCATAGAGCAATCCAGCAGTCTCTAGTAGACTTGGCCACCCCTACAGCTCCATCAGTCTCCCCGCCATTAGTAGGCGAGTCTAGCTGTTCACGGGCTCCAGCACCAGCCCCAGCTCCAGCTCCAACTCCTGCTCTATATCAGCTTGACAGCACTACTCCATCAGTAGAGGTCACTTCTCAGACCGAGCTCTCATCGGTCCCAGCTTCCACATCCGAGGGTGACCCCTCCAGCACTCAGCTAGCTACCGACTCCCAAAGCACTTAGTGTGCCTTAGGGAGCCCCCTCAAACTCATATCTCTATTCTTATGCATTGGGGACAATGCATGCTTTTAGTTGGGTGTGGAGGGTAGCATTGTAGATATTTTTGTGACATAGGAAACTGTTGTACATATGCATGTCCTTATGTCATAATCAAACTCATGTACTCATATGCATCTTGTGTTCTGTATTTATTAGTATGATTTCGATACATGAGTTGTAGTGTGTAGTTCGTGATGTTGTTAATATTAGTGTTTGTTTTGTGTTCATATTAGTGTTGCGTGAATATGATACCGTTTTCCATATAAAAACAAACAAAACAAAAACAAGTAGATAGTAATTAGTAATCAATTCCCCTTGGTTTTTCTTCTCCCGGTTCTTTTCCAAGGGTATAATAGTAGTACCAGGATAGTAGAATGAATCGCAAGGACTAGTTTGGTGTAATTGCCTAGTATCAAGCATGTGTGTCTGTACATAGCGTATACCCTTCTGCGTGTATATATATATATATATAAAAGAGATCATCTGTGTGAACATGTGTGCCTATGATGAAAGCTTTGAGTGCCAAGTGTTGACTAAAAAGCGTCAAACTATGTGAGTGAAACAGTTCATGTTCCATGTGTGTGTGAGTTCTCTGTGTGTATATAATTCTTGTGTTTACTTCTATCATCCAGAACTTACCCGGTTGGTTTTTCAATGCTAGTGATAGTATGTTTGGGTGGAAGAATGATCTTAGGCATTCTTTGTTTTACTTGTAAAACCTCTTTAGCCTTTCAAGCCTACCTTTGCATAAATAATATCACTAGTGCCCATTTTTTAGCCTTTAAACCTTTTCTTTGGCTAACTCATTACAAACCTTTCCCTTTTTGTAAAATAATTCCTTCTCTTGAACCCGTCCTTACTTGAACATCGAGAATGAGGCTAAAAGCCTAAGTTGGGGGTGGTGTCAAAGTGGAGATTGGTAAGGTTGTGCATTGAGTCTAAGACCACATGCCTCAAAGTGTTTGTATCAAATAACTCAAGCTCCAAAAGAAAAAGAAAAAATATCTGTATAGAAAAAAAGAGAGATATGTGTATATATATAAATTATGGAGCCTTGAATAAAATTAGGAGAGGTATGTAAGGTAGTTCTATATTAGAAACTAGATGCAAATGAGGCTATGGAGGTTTGAAAAGAAGCAAAGTGCAAAAGAATGAAAATTTGTGAGTAGTGTTCAAGGAGGGTGAAGTCAGTTGTATTCAAATGCTTATCTGACCCTTCCCTAAACCTACATTACAAGCTTAAAAAGTCCTTATGGGACCTCCAACCAAACATTCTTGAATAAGCGATGAATTAAAATAAGGGCAAGTTTATGGTATGAGATGTTGTAACACTTGAAGTTATTTGTGAGAGAGATTGTTTTTGTAAAATTCGTCCCTTATGTTGTATTGTAAATATTGTGATTTTGGGACCTTCTTTCTAGTGAGGGTACATGAACTGTGGAGTTAAACAAAAGTTGAGCTCTTGAGTCAAATGCAGTTGCACTCAGCTGAGGATAACATTTTGTCGCAATGTCTGAGGCTTAAGGTTCATAAGTTTATTAGCTTTCCTCGTATATATTGTCGGTTCAGGAAGGGTAAGCAATTGAAAATACATGCTTGGATTACTAGCAACAAATACCACCCGTGGTCATTACTTTTTCATTTTTTGTAAATGAAGTCTAGAATAGGCTAAGGTTGTTTTAGTAGCTTGAGGACAAGCAAGAGTTTAAGTTGGGGGTGTTGATGTGCCGGAGAATTTCGGCACATTTCAATACTAATTGCTTAGATTTTAGCTTGTTTTAATGCAATTATTTCCTTTACTTATGTAGTTTTGGTGTTTCTATAGTACATAAGGACTAAAGACCCAAGGGCATGGAAATGGAAGCAAAAATACAAGAAAAGAGCAAAATATAGCAAAAATGTTGGTTTGCGACACACTATGTGATCGCAGATCATAGATGCGAGCCGCAAAATGCACACTCAAATC
>MU739394.1:177953-200854 GCA_026770625.1 Nicotiana glauca
ATTTCATTAAGGGGGACAAAACCTTGGTTTCTTTAATACTTTTAATTACATTTTCAATATTCCAACTAGTTGTTACTTCAAAACAAACTCAATTCATACTCTTGTCACTATTAATCCACACTCTTGTAACCGTTAACTGGATAGAATTACGACTTTAGTCGAGCAACACACTATTCTAGTAACCTTTTCACACCTATTCCCTGTGGGATTCGACCCCAACCTTGTTGGGTTATTATATTTGACATCGACCGCCTTACACAAATTATAAAAGTGTAATTTGATCATATCAATTACTCACTGGGCCGGAGTACTCACATTACTCCCTGCACCGTGTGAGCAAATACAAGCATAGCAGAGTCCGCTCCTGAGCGCTGATCCTTCCAGAACAGGCAGTGATTTGGAGTTACGAGGTAGCTGTTGACGTCCCCAGCCCCGTGTTTCCCCTATCCCTTATCATTTATGTTTTCTTTAGACTATTGTGTTGGACTTCATACTTTGTAGACTCATAGAAGATTTTGTAGTAGCTCATGACTTGTTATACCCCGATTTGGGCTGTGACGGGATGGTTTCCCTTATTATTATCGCTATTTTCTGCAATTATGGCTATCTTAAACATGTTTTAGAATTGTTTATGTTAATTCATTATTTCAAAGGAGGTTTTTGCATTGTTCTGGCTGGCCTTATCTTCACGAGAGGCGCCATCACGGCTGGGTTCGGGAATTGGGTCATGACAGGGGAATCGACTGAAATGGAAAGAGCATAGATGTGTCGTTTTCATGGTGGAATTTTTGGGTATGCTAGTGTTTCCTAGAAAGTATAGGAATATTGATGTACGGATAGTTGGGGTCATCAATACCTTTCTTACCGACGCCAAATGCACCATTGCACCCTTGATAGTGTCTGAAATATTCCGAGCTCTCACTGCCTACAAAGCTGGAGTTGACTTTTTTGAAGGGTGCAAATTGTTGTTAAAAGTGTGGATGATCGAGCATCTATTTCATCGTCCTATGTACATGAATTATGGGTCGATAGGAAAAAGCTGCATAGAGGAATTCTATACAAGGGTCGACGGTTTCAAAATGCCAGAAGGGGTCGCAGAATGGATATTTTGCCTCCGCTCTATCACTGCAAATCAAATAGAATGGATGTTGGGGTGGCTTCCTATTGATGAAATCATATTGCCAGCCACCAGTGCCCACTTCCTCCTAAAGGGTCTCAGAAGTATCCAGCCTTATGCCCCGTATCGGGTTTTGAGGCAACTAGGGAGATGTCAAATAGATGCCAAAGATGAAGACCTCAGAATCTACGCAGTTGAGATCCGTTCTGATCATGAATTTCGTGAAGAAGTGGTTCGCCAGATCTGGAGTGAGTGCCAATATCTAACAGTGAATACCCGAGTACGGGATCTGTCCAAAGGTGAAGTCTCATCTGGTTACCTCGCTTGGTACAAAAGGGAAGTTGGACCCAAACCCGGACCCGATCGTGATGACGCCTCTCCTAGGGACAAGGCCAGCCAACTAAACCCAATTAATCCTTTTAAAATAGTTAAACAGTTCATAAGCTGTTTAAATATGATTTAATGATAATAATTAGCGGAACAACAACTCGACACGGCCCAAACCGGGGTGTCAATAGTCACGAGCAACTATTAGAATATGAACACAACTACAAGGTCTGAAATACACATAATAGGACAAGGAATGAAAAGGGAGAAAAGCGGTGTCGTGAACGCTTGCAGTCACCTCGCTAAACTCCGATAACCCTACCTCCGATCAGCAAAACCTGCTACCGGGTGAACAAATACCTACATCTGCACGCAAGGTGCAGGGAGTAAAGTGAGTACTCCAACTTAGTGAGTAATAAGGGTAAATAACAATGGAGCAGTAAGAAATCACGTAAAGCAAACCATTATGCTGTATAGGAGCAGTGTAGAACCCTATGAGAAAACCAGTGAAGCTGTGAAATCTTTAGAAATATCTTAGCTCATTTTATAACCTCCTTTGAAAATGACTTTTTCAACAATTAAGCAAATGAATGCAAAACAAATTGTGTAGATAAGCACAGAAGTCCGCCCCTCGGGCACCACACTCAATTAACATATAATGTCAGGCAATCCGGTAGATATCACATGAAGTAGCACAAACAACAGGTAATGGCAGACAAATGAAATAAAGTAAACACATAGAACAGTACCAGTACCACTGCGGCACGCAGCCCGATCCATATATCGCAGCGGCGTGCAGTCCGATCCATTTATCGTCAACGGCGCTCACTGGGGGTGTGCAGATTCCGGGAAGGGCCCATACTACCCAAGCGCAATATCAAGCCATCTCGTGGCATCAAGTCTAGGACCTCAGCCTCATTTCAGTATTAGTATAACACTGTTGCGGCGTGCAGCCCGATCCAAAAGTATCCTCACACATAGGCCCTCGACCTTACTCAGTCAAAAATCACCTAAGCCCCTCGGGCAACAGTAAAATATGCTGTTCAACCCAAAAATAGTATAGGAAAGATTCATTTCAAGTGTTAAAGTAAAATAAATGTGGCTGAGATTTTTAAAACAGTAGAAAATACATGACCGAGTTCAAGTATAGAATCGAAACAGTGAGGAAATATCGACAAACTTCCCCGAAGGTGTTCAAATAATTGGCACGAAGCCCAAATATGGCAATCAACACAAATTATGATGATAACAAGTAAATTTCAGTCAAATACGCAGTAAATTCATCAATCAGGACGGACCAAGTCACAATCCCCAAGAGTGCTCTACCCCACGCTCGCTATCCTGCGTGCAAGTCACCTCAATATAGCACTACGATGTGCAAATCCGTGATTTCAAACCCTCAGAATATCATTTACAATCATTACTCACCTCGAACCGGCTAAATCTCTAGCTCGCGATGCCTTTGTCTCTCAAATCTGACCAAAACCAGAGCAAATACGTTACAATAGGCTAAGGGAACAAAGCCCAAGCAAAAACAATCGAAAAACATCAAAAATTCCGAAATTGGCAAAACTCGAGCCCCAGGCCCACTTCTCAAAACTCAGAAATTTTCACATCAATGGGTTCTTTAACTCGCCATGAGTATATGCATATCAAAAACACCAAAATCGGAGTCCAAATGACCCTACAAATCCCAATTTAAAATCTCAAAATCCCAAGCCCTAGTTCTTCCATTTTTGCTAAATTTCCATGAATTTCTAGGTTGATTCTACAATAAAATCACGTTTTTGTTTCATAAAACTTACCTCCAATCAGTCCTCTTCGAATCCCTCTTCAATTTCTCCCCAAAAGCTCTCAAAATGTTCAATAATGGTGGAAAAATGACGTAACCTCGTGGAATAAAATGTTTAAAACCTTCTGCCCAGCTACAGGGCCTTCTTCTTTGCGATAGCGGCCCCAGACTCACGATCGCGAAGGGAAAACTTTCCAAGCCTCAAAAATGGTCTATGCGAACGCGACCAATCGACTATGAACGCGAATGTCCAACTTTCACAACTACGCGAATGCGTCCCACTCTTTGCGAACGCGAAGAAGAAACATACCTTGACTCCAAGGCCTTATACGTGAACACGAACTACTAGATGCGAATACGAAGCTTCACCATCTGACTCTCTGCAATCGCGAATGCCAAAATGCGAATGCAATGAATAAAACTCCTGCCTCCCAAATTCCTTCTATGCGATCGCGAGGGACCTCCCGTGATCGCGAAGACCAAAAATCTTCTGCAATGACTGCTGCATTTTCTGCAATTTCTCCAAGTCTCAAAACCTCCCATTAGCCATCCGAAATCACCCCGAGGCCCCCGGAACCTTAACCAAAAGTACCAACCCATCCTAAAACATCATTCAAACTTGTCGCCAATCATCAAACACCTCAAACAACACCAAAACCATCAAATTACATCGAATTCAAGCCTAAGTTCTTCTAAAACCCCCGAAACAAGCATTTGATCAAAAACCCAACCAAATCATCTCCGAATGATCTGAAATTTTGCACACACATCCCAAAGCACATAAAGAAGTTACAACAACTCTCGGAATTCCATTCAACCATCGGATCAAAATCTCGCCTATCAACCGAAAATTGCCAAAATACTACCTTCGTCAATTCAAGTCTAATTCTACACCGGACCTTTAAAACTACTTCCGATCACACTCCTAAGTCACAAATCATCCCCTGAAGCTAACCGAACCATCGAAAATCATATCCGAGCCGTCTAACACATAAGTCAACATCCGGTTTACTTTTCCAAACTAAGCCTTCCTTAAAGAGACTAAGTGTCTCATTTCTTACCAAATTCACTCTGAACTCAACTAATCAACACAACCACATAAAACAAGGATAACGAAGCATAAAGAAGCAGAAATGGGGGAAACGGAGCGCTAACTCATGAGACGACGGGTCGGGTCATCACATCCTTCCCAACTTAAACAAATGTTCGTCCTCGAACGTACCCAGAGTTGTTCTAAAAGCCAACCAATCGCTGAATAAACTTACCATGCATATACTCGGGGGCGATCCCACGTCACCCTATCTCATATAGGTACGATAACATCTTGTAACTGAAATTTCACAACCCAATCTAGCCCATAAACCTTAGAACCACATTTCCATTTCTGAAATCATACACAAAATCAGAACCTCACATCTATATTCAGAACAAGCCCGAACCAGTTGTAATAACCCATACCTATACCCTCAGGTGCAATTACCTAATATTCCACATAACTCAAACATATGTAGCGATAACTTCCATTCACAACATCTGCACACAAGGCCTGAATACGGGTAGAAAACCTCTCATCAACTAAAGTTTCATTCCAACACTTTTACATATACTGCAACTGATAACTAAGACACGTAATAAGCCATCACTATTTCTCAGATCAACCATTCATGAAGCCACTTCTATTTTGGTTAATACCATAGCAGATTCCCAAGCCGAACCTCGATATTATCCTTCCAACAAGCTGAAATCAAATCCGCTCGTATTCATTATTGACCCCAACGATCACCTCGAATCCAACACACCACTCTGGTGACATGACACATCAATACAAGCCTAAGCCACAACTTGCATAATACGCGCACCAACACACCACTCTGGTGACATGACACATTAATACAAGCCTAAGCCACAACTTGCATAATACGCGCACCAATAAGAAATGGTACGAACATACTCGAATCATGAAAATGACTCAAATGAAGGAGCTGTACCTCAATCTCACCAGTACCGCTACAACACAAGGCTGAGAACCCGTCTTGCATCGTAGAAATAGAACACACGAATCTAACCCGTAAGGTCATATATCCACATAGCTTCGCAGCAATGCGTGATCCCATCAAACACTGCTCCACATGAAACACCTCAAGCCACTATGCTCGAAAGTGACAACCACGCATAATTTAATGTTTGGAACCCAAGCAATTTATTAAACCCATGGTGAAACAATTAACATATGCCACGCAACCCGACAGGACATAACTGATACGCCATTCACTGAGCAACGCCCAATTACTCTTCCCTCCTGACTTCCACTCTGAGGCCCCTAATGAACCGCACCATATGTGCCTATAACCAGCAAATAATAGCACCTCGCAACACAGAAAGGTAACTTATAGATCCCATCCAGATCAGATCACTGATAAGCTCAACAATGGTCGAATCAATACCTCTCTCAATAGTGCAATTTGGAGCCAACCAAGCTGAATCAAGATAAAACACTCACCCACATTGGCCTGCCAACAAACTCCTTATCAAGGAAACTTGAAGCTGTTCCTTCCACCTTTATAACTCTGTCAGTGCCATACAATACGGTGTAAGGCACCAAATTAATACCGAAATCAACAACCTTTCCCGGCGACAAGCCCGCCCACAAGAAACACATCTGAGAAGTCCCTCACTACTGAACCTAAATAAATATGAGGAGTCTTAGCACTGACACTCATCACAAGAGCCCAAATAAGGAAGACAAATCCTTCCCAGCAGTCCGCTGGGTCATCGAAATATAAAAATCCCAATAGGACATAATTCATCGAACATCGCCACCCAATTCGTGGCATTTTTTAGCATAGCCAACAGCACCGTCTTATCGCAATAGTCCAGGATAACACAACACGGAAACAACCAGTCTTAACCCAATATCACTTCCAAGTCCAACGTACCAAGCATAAAAGATCCGCTCGAGTCTCCAGACCCCGATAGTCACTAAACAGTGCCGATGCACACGATCTACAACCACAATATAGCCTAAATATGAGAACTTCCAGTCTCCAACCCCATGTAGCACACAAATCACCATACCTGATCCTAAATTCTGCCGTCCGAATACATATCACACCTCAAGTACCCAATCATTCCACGAAAGCTATTCTAAAATTCCCTTATTCCATCAAACAAACTCGGATATCAGCAGTCGATCTAACAAGAAAGTGCCGCAGTACTACCGAAGTACTATCAACTTACTCACATTGCCTTTTCTGAAATATATACCCTCGTTCAATCACTATGATTAGCGATACTATTCCTTTAATCATTTAAAGATCATTCACCCTAATCATCTGAAGCTCGTTTCCCTAATCACCTAAAATTGCCCGAGCTGCCTAAGAATTTTATCACTTTCCATTTAGAACCGAACTGTAATCTTACACACACAAATCTCAATCATCCACAACATATCGCATATACCATACTATCCTATGATAACATGAGAACTTTATCTCCCTTCCGAACCACAAACATCTACGTACTCAACTAGTCAAGAACTTTCAGTTGGTCCCACGTAGAAGAAAATCACTATACATCTCATGCTCCACATGCCATAGAAAATTGTATATCTCCAAACCGCAGTAAAAACCATCAAGAACACTCTGAGTTCCTCTTTGCACCAATCAGACCTGCCAGGACTGAATCCTTCTAACACAACCAAGATATGCAAGCCGTCAAACCTAAGAGCATTACCGCAAAATACCTATAGGAACTCATTACCTCGAACACACACCAGGAACAAATCATATCCTTACCATAACGGTCCGGTCTACTACCAAATTACCCCATTTATCTAAATTGCCTACTAATTCATTTTCACCTTGAAATTTCTTTTTGTTGTAGTACCACAATCCTCAACTCAAATTTACCACATGGAACTAAGCGTAAATCCACACCGTCTAAGGATCATACGTGGCTGAATACTTTCTTAAACATTCACAGAAACACCACATTCAAGAATTTTACTCTGAGGAACTTCCTGCGAATCTAAATTCGTTGCCTTTACCCTTCCTATTACTGATACATAAAATCCCATAATCAACATAGGGATACCGCAAGTCTTGACCCCTTCCAATGGAGACTCAGTTCCTAATCACATATGCAACTTTAATATACCCAATTGTTACATGTAGAATCTTGAGCACATTAGAACCATTCTCGCCAGTCATTCACTTATTATTCAAACTGCAATTTACCTGATCAAACGAACAGAACCACCCGTGCCTAATTAGCACTCTAACACCGTAGGATATGACCTCATCCTAATACAAACAAACATCTTCCTGCTCCATGCACTGAGCATTCTTTACCAACAACAGCTTAAGACATCCTGTGATTCTCACATATCTACGAAGCACCATATAACCTTTGTCAAAATTTTCCTTCACTCGTGCCATCCTCGGCTCAATTTCCGCAACCATAACTGATTTGCCAGCATGCCTCAAACCGGAACCAACATAGCACATAACCGTGATATTAGCTAATCAATAGCAAACTCCCCAACTTGGCTCGAAGCCATAGATCAAAACACAAAATAACTCATAACGCATATACTCCATTGCGGCCTTAATACCATAGTGAGATTACACTCAATACTACATAAGCTTATGTAAACACAAATCATCTAAAAATTTTAACTCTTCTACAAATCTCGCATTCACTCACACAACAGTGAAGCCCTCTCTCTAGGCAATCCAATTTAGATTTCAACACATTTTTATCACTTGTAAATGAGATCTTCTAATAGATAACATAAGGATCACACAACTTTAGAACACTCCTCAGGAGATGACCCACCTGCTTTGCCTTCAACTAGCATTTCTGTATACCTTCCATCGTCACAAGCATTACGCAGTCACTTGATCTTCTTGAGTCTGAACTCATACCACGACATGAAATTTACTTCACTCCCAACTAGGAGACGTGAAAAGATTCTTCAAACGCCCATACAGAGGATACCTCGATATTCTTTGCCTTTATATGTGTTCTTCGTCTTTATATGTGTTCTTCATCGTACAACTTAGTTTCGGTTACAAATAGCTTCATTTGATCATATCTCTAACCGTTATATCATCCTTTTATCCCCAATTATCCCTGATATCTCGAGTTCGACCCTGAAGTCCCCATCGTCAAGGCTCGTATCCAGGAAGCAAGGCCCTCGGTTCTATCCTAATCTCGTTTTAGTTCGCGCTCCATTGTTAAAATTCATATTACTAGCATCATGTGCCCTAACAACTAACTCGAGAATAGATCACATATTTTTAGAGTCACATTCTGTAAATTTCACTATCATTACCATTTTCACGGTAAACAGTCACAAAAGGACACTACACGCAACCAGTTCGTCAACATGAGGCCAGATGCAACACTCGCGCCTGAGGCCAGTATCGCAGATGGCATAACAGGACCATGCACTCGAAGCTACCAAAAAATATAAAGGAATGCGGCAAATATCGAAGGAAGAAACCAAGAGAAATTCTTTTGTATTTGCACAAGTATTCACTTACAACAATCCTCGAGAGATCCTTACATATGATTACATTATACACAAAAGAGTGAAGAAATACAGGTAATATGCAAGCCTAAGTATCTAGCATGTTTATGTTGCGCTTCCATTACCACCCTATCAGGCGTATGAATTCAAAGACAATATCTTCCGTATCTGATCCCCTCGGGGATCTCATCCTAAATCCTCCTAGAATGGCATCTCCAAAATGAAGGATATAGAAGAGGGATACGGAGGAGAAGAGCAAAATGACAAAGAGATGCCGGAAGAAGACCGGAAATGGCTGGGTGAAAAGTTTGACTAGTACGAACCCCGCCAGTACCACCATCTCGAAGCCATTCCTTGAAACATTTCCTCGGCCCGGGAGGCAACAGCCAGTGGAGACCATCGACATACCCCTCAGAAGTCCAAAGAGGATATAACATGCCAAGCCAATGAAGGAAGGTGAGCAGCGGTGTATAATCCTAGCCCGCTCTTGAGCAGCGGTGTATAATCTGAATTTTTCCCCGGTTCAGAGGAAATCGACCCCCTACTTCGTCACTGCGAGCCAGTGGGGATAGTAACAGCGACAGCAATAGCAGCAGCAACAAAAACAACAACAACAACAACAACAACAACAACAACAACAACAACAACAGTGATAGCCTCAAGGCGGCACAAATTCGTCCAACCAAAAAGGGATCGAGAGTTGGGACATGGCATATATGGCATAAGATCTTGAGGTCGTGGGCCTCAAACATAGCAAAGACTAAAAAATGGCAGAAAAGGAGAGAAGGATAGATATCTAAGGAAGTTTGAATGCAAAGTTGATCACGAGAAGCCCCATATATAGGGGGAGTACAAAGTAACCGGCGGCGTCATTACTGCCCTCGGAAAGCATAACAACAGGTGCAATGTGTTCATGGAAGCTGAATCGATAAAAAATGATATGACCTCGAGTAGCAAGGAGTCATGATATTTATAAATGACCCTAGAGGAGCGAAAAGGTGAAATGCCCCGATATTTGTGGGAGGGGCTACACCAACAGCACGATGACATTTCAAGAGCCCGTGGAATGGGGTGTCAAAAATATTTCTTATAGCTATCCTCTAAGAAACGTGGAGACAATGTGTGCACGGTAAAATCAGAGGATCGACTTCCAATTGGCAAAAGTCTTCGATAGATCACTCTAGAGGTCCAAGGTCGCAAGCGGTCCATTTCCCTCAAAGATGTGTCGACATCTAGCTGAAGGTAACATCGATCGAAATCCCGTCGAACGCATAAAGTTCCCGAAGAACGTATCCGAGGTCGACTAAGTCTGTTAAAGCAGCTTGACATCGGCCCACGCACATATCATAAAGCTAGTTGGTTGTCTCATCCCATTTTCTTTATTATGCAACATATCTTGTTCTAAGTTTAGGCTCCTACCTCCTATAAAAAGGGAGCCATTAATACCCTGTAAAGCGGGCTCCAACAATTCTACAAAAGTGCAATAATATCTTTCTCTCTCTTTTTACTAGCTGTTATACTACTCTTGATTGTCCCCGATAGCCCAAGTACAACCCCGAAGTCGACCCCGAAGTCCCCATTGGCCAAGCTTACATTCGAGTAGCAGGCCCTTAGGTTGAATCATTATCTCGTTTTAGCTCATGGTCCATCGTTAAATTTCATATTATTAGCATTATCTGCTCTAACAACTAGCTTGGGAATAGATCACGTATTTTTAGAGTCCCATTTCATAAATTTAATTGTCGTTTCCATTTTCACGGTAAACACCTCTCTTGTTCAAGTTTAATCAGCATGTCTGATTGAGTTTTATTTATTTTCCTCAACTAGTATGCCATATTAGTATCATAGACCTTTAATGTACTTGATTAACACTAAGTGGCATGACTAATATGCAGACCTGTATCCTCAACATGAGTACTCCCATACCTTATCCCTATGTCTTATTACTATTCTAATTTCAAGTATGATTCCCTTGTTAACACTTTGAAGTAATTATTTGTGTTCTGAAGGCCAATTAGTCCCTACTTGTTCTTTGTACTTGCTGGTCTATATGCATCTCTTCTCAGCCATGTTTATGTGTTTCTGATTTGGGCCCTCTGTGTCCCCAACCTCATACTTTTCTACTTGTGAATGTTGGAAATATTCTTTGGATTTGTTCTGTGTGTGCTGGTCTGTTCCAAATTGTTGTTACTCATATTCCCTTCTCCTTTCAAAAAAATTGTTTTCCCTAAGCAATTTTTCTATTGTTTTTTTGCAAACCTATTTCAAACATGTTGTTTCAAAACTGTTTTCCAATTCAACATTTTCAAAACTATGACAAGCACTCTCATCTTACTCTTAGACCATTAGGTTTTGCCCCTTTTGTGTGAGCCTTGCCTTGGGACCCTTGAGCTCCCTCTGAACTTGGACGCATAAAAGCTCACTTTCCACACTGCACCTACTCTATCTTGGCTATAAAATCTGGGTGTGAGCACTGCCCGGGATCCCTTGAGGTCCTTAGGAAACTTTGACACACCCGGATATGAGAAAGCTATGAAACAATCTTGGCACTTGAAGTGATTTCTTACATAAATCAGGGAGGAAGTCCTAATCAGGCTTCCTATAGTGTAACTTCTTATTTTTCATTGCTTTTTATGTAATTCATTTCGATTTTGGTCTATAATAACTTGTTGTAAACAAGTATTGGGTTGGGTAGCAAAAATGGATGGGGTAAATATGCATGCTATAGTTGTTAAGGGTAGAAAACATGTTATTAGGTTTATATTCCTAATTATGCGATAGAAACCATGCTTAGCGTTCATACATGTATTAGAATTCATGCTCTTAGATCCCATGTTTATTGTTTCAACATGTGTACCCTTACAAAATCATGTGGTGAAAATTTCTAATAATTAGCATATTACTATTATGTTATGTTCTGATGTACATTAAGAAATCCTGCTCTTAGGAAATTCTACAATCATGTTGTGCATTTAGAATTCCTGCTCTTAGGAAATTCTGCAATCATGTTGTTCATTTAGAAATCCTACTCTTAGGAAATTGTGCAATCATGTTGTGTATTTAGAAATTCTTCTTTAAGAATCCTGCATATAAAGCATTAGATATCATGATTAGGTTCTCATTCATACTTACTCAATTATGCTTAGTTAAACTACTAATGCATGAAAAGGAGTATCAACAATCTCATTCTATTTTAAACAAACTGGTAATAATCCCTGCATGCCTTTGTGATATGTGGAATAGCATGTTTTAGGTCAAAACAATCTCCAAACTTTTTTAGTAATTCTGAATAACTGCTGCATGTTATTTTATGCCTAGGAAAGCCTTAGGTAACTAACTTTAAATAAAACCAAAATTGCCTCTGTGATTAGTGGTTAATTATCAACTGTTAAAATCAGTAGGCAAGCCTGATTCAGACTTCTTTTATGAGTCATGTGATAAATCTGGTTCTGTGGTTATCACTTAGATACCATGTGTAGGATTCAATTGTGTACGAGTCATGTTGTCTATGTGCATTACCTATGGAGGTATATTTGAGCCTTTTGTTTGTTTTCCATGATCCGCTTAATTGAAGTCCTACTGGTTATTCTATGTCGCCTAAGTATTTTGCCTTAAAACTTGAGGGTCTACCTAGAACCTCCTTCTTGTAGGATAGGAGTCCTAAATTCCTCCGGGACTGCTAGGAAGAGATGGGTAACAGCATGCAATAGGGGTCGAGACCAACATTCCCTTTAATTACCTTCACGGGGCGGGAAAGGGTAGATATGGATATGATGACCGGTGTACTAATGCCATGCGTAACACCTTTATAAGGAGTGATTACCGGGCATTGTACTGATATTCTATAGGCTAACCAACCTAGGATACCCCTCTTTACATTCACGAATATGCTTAGATTGTAATACTTTCCAAAATCTTGCTTTTCACTACTTGTTTTTCAAACACGTGTGTATTTAAACTTAAATCCCCTACTTTTTGAGTCATACCTGTTTATTTGCTAATTGTACAAATTCACAAAAACTATTTGGCCGAGAACCATACAAGTGGATCCTGAGGGGTGCCTAACACCTTCACCTTAGGATAATTTCAAGCACTTACCCCGTCTCTGGTTACCAAACGTAGTTATAAATGAACCATATTTGTGCCCTAATGCACCTTAAATCGTTAGGTGGAGACTCTTTAAAAATGCAAACAATTTTCCAAAAAGGAAAGAGTTGTCCCAATCAAAATGTCATGAACCCGATTTTGCGAGAAAAAGGGGACCCGACACAATGCCAATTTGTAAAAATGGAAGGCTACATTGTTCCTAGTCAGCCGGGAATCCCGGTAGTCCAGTCTTGCCACCTTTTCTACATCACGAGTTATTAAAGGGTGTAACTCGGATGTTTCTTTTAGTTTATTGTCATTAATATTCCAATGTAAACCTTGCTATCTTCAAATTCAATAAAATGAAATCAATATTTCATCTTTCATGAGTCTCTTTCTTTACTCTTTCTGATTTTTGTTACTTTTCTTATTTCTTCATTCAGTTCTAATAATGCGGCTTTAAATAACATGACTTGCTTGGGAACTTCATGCGCAGATCCAAACACGCTGTATAATTTTGAAATAATGAATCAAGAACCCGAATATGATGAAGATGAGGCTTTTAGGGAAATAAACTGAGAATTGGAACAATTTGAGAATAAGCCTAAACCAAATCTAAATGAAACCGAGCCACTTAATTTAGGTAGTTCAGAAGAGGTCCAAGAAACCATGATAAGTATTCACGCAGATGAAAGAACTAGGGATGCACTGATCCAAATTTTATTTGAATTCAAATATGTGTTTGCTTAGTCCTACGATGATATGTCAGGATTAAGTGTTGATCTAGTGGTGCACGAATTGCCAACTTACCCCGATTGTCCCCCTGTCCAACAAAGATAAAGAAAATTCAAAAGTGACATTGGTGACAAGATCAAAGAAGAGGTCACCAATCAGTTAAAAGTAGGTGTAATACAAGTGGTCCGATACACCACATGGTATGCTAATGTGGTCCCAGTTCCAAAGAAAGACGGGAAAACCCGAGTGTGTGTTGACTATCGTGATCTGAACAAAGTAAGTCCCAAGGACAACTTTCCTTTACCAAACATCAACATCCTCATTGACAACTGTGCCAAACATGAGATATAGTATTTCTTGGATTGTTATGCTGGATATCATCATGTCTTGATAGATGAAGAAGATGCGGAAAAGACAGCATTCACCACACCCTGGGGCACGTATTTCTACAAGGTCATGCCTTTTGGTCTGAAGAACACCGGGGCAATGTACATTAGAGCTATGACTACCATATTTCATGACATGATGCACCAAGAAATCATTGTGTATGTGGACAATGTAATTATTAAGTCCAAGATGCAAGATGACCATGTTCGGGACCTGAGAAAGATATTTGAGCGTCTACGCAAGGATGATTTGAAGCTAAACCCGACTAAATATGCATTTGGAGTTCCGTCTGGGAAACTTTTGGGATTTATAGTCAGTCGGCGGGGCATTGAGCTATATCCACCGAAGATAAAGTCTATTTGGGATTTACCTCCTCCGAGGACCAAGAAAGAGGTTATGAGTTTATTGGGAAGGTTGAATAATATCAGCCGGTTCATTGCTTAGTTGACTTCCACCTGTGAACCCATATTCAAGCTGTTGAAGAAAGATGCAGCGATGAAATAGACAGATGAGTGTCAAGAAGCCTTTGATAAAATCAAAAAATATCTGTCAAACCCGCCAGTCTTGGTCCCACACGAACCTGGGAGGCCTTTGTTTTTGTACCTGACAGTCTTGCAGAATTACTTCGGCTGTGTCTTCGGGAAACATGATGTGACCTAGAAGAAAGAGCGGTTAATCTACTATTTGAGCAAGAAGTTCACTAGTTACGAAGCCAAATACACTTTGCTAGAAAGGACTTGTGGCGCCTTAACTTGGGTCGCTCAGCAGCTTGGACATTACTTGTTGGCCTACACCACTTACCTCATCACCAGAATAGATCCTTTAAAGTACATATTCCAGAAGCCGGTGCCTACAGGGAGATTCGCAAAATGGCAAATCCTGCTCACCGAGTTTGACATAATCTATGTCACTCGCATGGCCATGAAATCTCAAGCTCTAGTGGATCACCTAGCTGAAAACTCTGTTGATGATGAATATCAACCTTTGAGTACTTACTTTTCAGACGAGGAAGTGAATTCAGTTGAGGTAATTTAAGAAGGCGCTAATACTTGGAAAATATTCTTCGATGGAGCGGTGAACGCAAAAGGTGTCAGGATTGGGGCAATCTTGATCTCACCCACTGATATGCACTATCCATCCTAAGCCCGACTTTGGTTTTTTTGCACAAACAACACTGCCGAGTTTGAAGCTTGCATTATGGGTATGAACATAGCAATATAATAAGATGTGGAAGAATTGGTAATCATAGGAGATTCAGATCTAATGATCCGATAGTCTCAGGGAGAATGGGAAACTCGGGATGTCAAACTCATACCATACAGGCAACATGTGGAAGACCTAAGCAAATAGTTCAAATCCATCGAGTTCAGGTACATCCCTCGGTTTCATAATGAGTTGGTGAATGTGCTCGCTACCTTGGCCTCGATGTTGCAATATCAAGGCAATGTCCACATTGACCTGCTGGAAATCCAAATCTGAGAAAGGCATGGGTATTGCAATAAGGTTGAGGTGGAACCAAATGTACATCCATGGTACCATGATTTCAAGATGTTTCTGAAAACAAAGGAATATTGTGTGCGGTAAAATCGGAGGAGTTTGTTTCCCGCCATCGAGGTACGTTCAGAGTACCCTAACGACACATCGAGGACATAAGGTCGCGGTTGATCTCCTTATCTCGAGCATAACCCGCGGCTCTCTAGTGGCTCGAAGGTCAGAGAGTCTATCCACAACCAAGCAGAAGTCACGCAGACAGTAAGCCCCCGAGGTGATAGCCCGAGCTAATAGGGTCTAGTGTCTTGTCCAGGCGTCCCATACCTGTATCTTTACATTTAATGCACCTTGTACTATATCGAGTCCCCTCGACTATATAAGGGGGACTCACCCTACCTTTTAAAGGACTGATGTTTCTCCAGTTCTCTACAATTCAGTAATATCTCTCTCTCTTTCTCTCTCTCTCTCTCTCTCTCTCTCTCTCTCTCTTTCTTCTAAGATATCCGTCTCCATTGACCCCGAGGTCGCCAAAGCACTTTGTTGTTTTCTTCACTTGTTCTTCATTATTTAGCTCAAGATTGGTAGTATAGAGCTTTATTTATCTATATCTTTATTTTTTATCCTTTTCCCAAATATCCCCGACAAGCTCAAGATAGGCTCGAGGCTCGGCTCTGAGGTATCTACCGGCCTGCTTTGTGGTCGGGGAACATCCCCTTACTGGTTTGATTACTGCTTTGACTAACTTGATCTATATCATTATACTTCACGTTTTGGCATTAACAACCCTTTCAAACTAGCTCCGGAATAGATCACGTATTTTTAGAATCCCATTTACAAATCTAATTGTTGTTACCATTTTCACGGTAAACAGTTTGGCGCCCACCGTGGGGATAAAAATAATAGTGATTATTCTCTTGTTACTTTCATCACTTAAACACACGATATCTTTCACACTCTTTCTTTCCCAAGATCTTTCGATTTCAGGTTAATGATCAGCTTGATAAGGGAAATCGGGGACGATAACCCCAAAAATAGCAAAGAGAACAATATGGTCGTTCTAACGATTGGCGCGACACCGCAAGACTTTGATAACGCATCTAGATCAGTTCAAACAGACGCGGGTCTATACGTCACGCAACGGGTAACAAAGTCTCGCGCAATGATGGCAGCACGCAGCACGTTAACCAACAGAAAGCCCAAAAAATCACAGCTCGGGCAGAAGGGGAAGTTAATCTTCGTATTATTTTTTAAATGTTGCAGAAATAGCATTTGGCTATCTCTCAGCTACAAAGACGCCCGGAGACTCTCAATGCGGCAGCACCCAAAATATCTCCATGCTTCAAGCTAGTACCCGAGACATCGGGCGATGACAAACCGACAACCTATCCTGTGGCAGTAAGGATGCTGGAAGACCTTATCTTAAAGATCGAATCATGTTCACGGAGACTCCTACAGTAACCGTGTCCCGAAGATACGATCCCGGAACTCATTTTGCGAATGTCGGGAACGATAAAATCCTCTAGGAGTGAAAGGACCCCAAGTTCTCGTAGGGGCATCACCACTTACGCACACCCATCCAGGAACAGTGACCTCCAAAATGGAGAACTCGGGCCCGCCCCTATTAGGAAATTTGAAGAAACCCCCTTGGAAGAAACTATGATGCAGTGCCATCATTCAGAACTTGATCTCGAGGACCCGCTCACAATACTAGCACGGTCCGTGAAACCGCACACCGGTAGCATCAAAGCAATACCAAAGGGGCCCAATGTACCAAGGTCCGGAAGAAGAAGAAATAGAGTGTCACAAGAAGCCGCAACCGGTTCCTCAAAAGGACAAACGCGACCGCTCTCGGTCCCGAGTAGTGGGGCGGCACGGGCCTCAGCCCAAAACCCAAACAACGCATACCCGATGACTCCAAAGCATTTCAAGTAAATCTTGGTCGAATATCCAGTCGAGGCTTGGTCGGATGCCAGCGACCAGCATTAGGCCCAAGTCGAGCCCATAGACGACCCTCTAAAAACCTCCTCGGGTTTGGCATATCCAGGTAGATTCCCAGCAGAGGAGCTGACACTGAATGAATGGAGCCATCATCCAAGCAACACGAACGGAAGAGACGATTCGAGGTACAGCATGTCTCACAACAATAAGGCAGCAGCTTTTGACGCCCCTTTTTTTCTCGCGAAATCGGGTTTACGACATTTGGGAAGAAAACTCTATTCCCATTTGAGAATTGTGTTTTTGGAATTGAAGAGTCACCACCTAATGTTTAAGTGCATTAGGACACTAAAGGTTTTGAATTTGAAAAACCAGAGTTCGGGTAAGGGCAAGAAATTATCTCGAGGGGAAGGTGTTAGGCACCCCTCAAGATCCACTAGTATGGTTCCCGACCATGCTATGTTGTGACTTTACAAATAATCAATCAAGGCTCAAATAAGGACTTGCAATTAAATTGAAACTTGTGAAAGTAAGTAGAAAGAGAGTAGAGATTTGAAAGGTCTAAACAATTCTAAAGAGAGCAAACAAAGACAAATAAAGGAAAAGGGATCCTAGGTTTATGATTAATATGGATCACTTCAATGCAATACCCAGCAATCACTCCTCAAAGAGGGGTCACACGTGCTATTAGCGCATCGGTCATCATCTCCATATTCTACCCTTCGCACCCCGTAAAGGTTATTTAAATGTGTGGATTGGTCACGAATGCTTATGGCGTGCTATTACTTGTCCCGTCCTATAAGTACTAGAGGGTATTTATGACCACTATTCCTAAAAGGTAAGGACTAGGCTGAACCCTTAGGTTTAAAGGACAAAATGCTAGGCGACATACATAACAAGTAGGACTGTACATAAAGGAACCATGCAAAGGTAAATAAGAGGCTAACAGATCCGTCACAAGTAAACATGTAATTAGCACGTCTCAAACACATTTAAGGTCTTAAAGGAACACAAGTTTAAAGATAAGTTTCAGCAGAAAGTTTTATCACACCCGAGTGATCTGAAAAATATTTGACTTGCAGAAATAAAACTAAGAAAACAGTTGAGTAAGTAAAGGTGAGAGAACTATTAAAACATCGTTTGGAAAAAGTAGAGATTTGAAAATACAATGGTTTAATTAGACAAGTATAAAATAACGTGATCCTGGGCAGAAAGGTAAACCAGTAATTTGAAAACTTAATAGAGCAAGAATCAGGAAATTAGTAAGAGCATATAAATACGAAACAGGTTTCCAGATAAAGAGATTTTCAGTAAAAGAGTGGACTTTAGAGAGGCGGATAAAAACGGAGATGGGAAAGTTAAGAGGCTGAGTAGTATGAAACTTGTAAAACAAGATCAATCAGTTTATTATTGGGCCTAAAGCTTGCCTAGGCATCGTGCGTATGGCCTACTTGTCTTAAAAAAGGGTGAACATGCATATTAATTCCAGTTTTAAAGAGAAGAAGCAGTTAACCAAACTTGTGTTATTAAATTAAACAACTGATGAGGCGTTCAGCAATTGCAACCCTAAATAACATGATATCTAATGCACATAAAGCTCTGAAAGCATGGTTTCTAAATGCAGTAGTAGTTTTTAACAGTTATTGTTGATTACTAACTGATCACAAAGTGAGTATAACAATCTGAAAGTAAAGAGCTTATAGACAGGATATCTAGGTGTGAGATGCATGTCCTACACATGGCTTCTATTGCACAAATTGATAAGTAAAGCCCTATAGACATGTTTTCTACCCATTATTAAAATAAGCATGCATAATCCCTCCCAATTGCACTATAGCCCCAAACAGTTATTACAAAGCAAGATAGTTGAATTACAAAATGAAAAAAAAATAAGAAGCTACTCTATAGGGAGCCTTCAACCAGGCCCAATCTTCCAACCTCACTTCTTTCGAGTTTCATAGCCTTGACCATGGTTTGGGTGCGGCAAAGCTCCCTAAGGGCCCAATAGGGTCCTTGGCCAATACCAGCACCCAAATATTACAAAAATGTTTGAACAAGTGCAGTGTGGAATTACCAGCCTTGTGCATCAAAGTTCAATGGGCACTCAAAGGTACCTAAGGCAATGCTTACACGAAAGGGGGTAGAACCTAAACTCTAGGAGTAGTGAGAGTGTGATAGAATTTAAAAGAGTTGAGTTTGAAATACCAATTTTGGAGAAAATAGTTCTAGAGAACAAAGTGGGAGTTTGTTTTTATGAGAAACAAGTTTGACAAAGGAAAGAAACAGGACAATCACAACTCAGAAGATATGCAGAGTTCAGGAAGCAAACACAAGTAGGGATAGGGATTGGGGGACAGATAAATCACATGGTAGAAGTAGACTTATACACAATTAGTCCTTAGACTAGAGTTATAACATAGTTATTACATAATGTTCATGCCAAAAGTCCAACAGTATTAAGTGTCAAACAGAGTCACACATTAGGTCATATAACACTTAGGTATTATGTGGAGGGGTACAAATTTATAGTAGTAGATGTTAGGCAGAGGATGAAAACATATAAGAAGACATAGATCATGCTGAAATAAGAGGAAAGGTAATCACATAGACAAACAAGTATGCTAGATTCATAGGAATCAAATAGAGTCATAGTGGATCACACAAGGGAAAGCAAGAGACATATTAGACTAAAGGGAAAGGGAAATCACAGAGACATGCTAGTTACATGATAAAAATAAAACCATAAGTAAAAGCACAAAAAGGAATAACAAGAATCTTAACATGAACTGAAACATGTTGTTTTGGGATACTGTAAACTTAAAATAGAAACATACCAGTCAAGAGTGAGAATAGAATAGCAATGTGCAGAGAGGCAGAGCAGCAGGGCAATAGTATGCAGAACAAGAAAGAGAGCAGCAGGACAATAGTATACAGATGCAAGAGAGCAACAGTAATTACTCGGTATTGGCTTTCAGTCGACTGAGTGATCAGTAACTAATACGAGAAGCAAAGAGAATATGTATGCGAGTAAGAGAAAACTCAGAATGATATCAGTATGCGCTGTGTGTATGTGTTTGTGTATGGCTTAGTGATGTTTCGTGTGTTATGCAAAAGGGAATAGAGTATTTATAACTCTCAAATTAAGTGAAAATAAGGTAATACATATAGACTGATCATAGTTATGGAAATAATACCAATTAGAATCAATTAAAAACTCGGACTCCCTTCAATTAAAGAGTCATAGTTGAAACGGGTACAAATTGTATCAAATAAGGAAAATTATTATTTGCAAGACTGGCATTTCCATAATAGGAGTAGTAAAAGTATACAGAATATTTCAAGTAAGGAAAGTATAAGGATGTGCACACAAATTAGTTCAAAGAATCATGGATGAAATTGAAAATCACAGGGAATCAGTACTAAGTAAGGAGAGCATTTCACAAATAAGGAAGTGATTCAAAAAATCAGTGTAAAACTTCTAAGGAAAACATATACAAGTCAGGGATTCGAAGAGATGCACAAAGTTAGCAGGATATTTGGTAAACGATGAACAATTAGACCTATAAAACACAATAGGCATGAAAAGCAGAGAACCCTAAGCAAGAAATCACATAATCAATAGAGGGTTAGAACCCTAATAGTAAAATTAAAGCATGAAACTCGGAGAGTAACCAGAAGATCCCACCAACAAGCACATAACAAGAACATAAACACATAATAATCAAAAAAAGTCAGAAGTATAGTGATTTCGAAAGTGTTCAGAAAACCCTAGTTTTAAAAGAAGAACAAAATGTTGAAAACTTGAACAATCAAAAAGATCGAGTAGAGAGTAACGAAAAACACAAAAGAGTAAGTTAAAAATCATTTAAAAAGACAAGGTTTTAAGAAAATTAGGGTTTTGTAATAAACCATTGAGAGGTAGGGAACCTGGCTGTGAAACTCGCCAATAATGATGCTCATAGCACCATCGAACATAACCCATCGGAGAAAGACCGGAGATAGGCCAGGCAGAGCTTCCGATGACCATTTTGTAAGGTGGAGGCTTCTGGAGTCTCGAAAATGGAGGGAATCAACAAGACAAGGTTTCACGGCGACTGATGGTCGAGAGAAGTGAGGCTGGAGGTGGCCGGAGAGGCGGTGGATTCATCGGAGATGAGAGAGAGAACCAGAAGGTTCTAGAGAGAAGGGAGAGCAAGAGTCAATAGAGAGAGAGAGAGAGAGAGAGAGAGAGAGAGAGACCGTCTCTGAAATGAGGGGTTTGGGGGGGTTGCTGGAATTTATTTTGGAAATAAAACCTGGGCAGTTGATCTCACTTGATCAACGACTCAGATTAGATTAAAGTTGGACCGGGTCATTAAACTGGGTATGGGTCGGGTGATTTGAGTACTGGGTCAGGGTTTTTGGGGTTGAAACTGGGGGTTCAATTTGTGGTTAAAAATTGGAATGTAAAGGGGTTATAATTGAAATGAACGAGGCTAAATGCCAAACAGCCATTTCTTCCCTTTTATTTTAATAAAAATAGTTTAAATAGTTTTAAAAACCAATTAAAAGCACTAAATTGATTAATAACATATAAATGTTAATTAAAAAATACTGAGAAAGATCTTGTAATTATAAAATACTATTAATCGAAAAATAGGCTATAATTGAAATTATAGCAATTTAGCTTTAAAAATACCAAATAAATTATATAAAATATGCAAAAATTACCTTAATTATAGATGGGTGTAAATATGAGAATAAAATAAATTATTCATCAAAAAATGATAGTCTGGAAATAATTATTGAATTTCGTACTTTTAAAATAGACAACAAAGTGATTTTAAAAAATCTTTAAAATAACGAAAAATACCAAAACTCTTGGGTATGCTTATATATGCATGTACATACTATTTGGAGAATATTTTGAGTATATATAAAAATACATAGGAAAAAATTGGGTATCAACAGCAGCCCGAGGGCAACTCCTTCGAGGAACTTCCAATTATAACAGATTCAACGAGACACAGTCGGTAAGAAAACCTTGCCTGATAGAGCTCGACTCCGACGTTGCAGTTCCAAGCATAGTGGTAACCATAAGTGAAGCCGGGAACTTCGGGTGGCTCGGATCTATTCAACCAAAACCCCTCCAAGGAAACTGTGGCCCGCCACGAGAATCACGAAATGCTCATAGTTACAGACCCAAAAGAGCAGCAACTACACCATTCAACAAAGGTCGCCACAAAATTTCGCCAAACAAGCAAACCTGGATCTAGCTCCACGGGCGAAGGGAGATCGGGCAAAACAAAATCGGCGAGCCGCAACGCATCATCGCAGCCGTTGAAGGATGGCGACACCCTGCGAAGGTTCGTAGAATGTAGAATGCAAATGCCCATCACCAGAAACGGACGATCTCGAAAAATGCTCTCAAAGGACGCCCCCTTGCTCGAGGAAAAGGACGCCAAGATTCTACCTCGGCATCACATTAACGTATTGGTAATCCCTTCTTTCATTCGACT
>MU739395.1:0-47956 GCA_026770625.1 Nicotiana glauca
TCCTCACACGGTGTCGTTTTATGTACAAAGCCACCGCCTTATTTGGTCCATTCGATTAAAATCATCAACGGCCCATATCTTGTTGTGTTTATACGGTATCGTTTGGCTTGTATATATACAGGCCAGGTCTGGTCTGTTTTGGGCTTGAATATTTCGTGTATTTGGCCCAATTTTGGTATTTCAAATTGTATTTTTGTATTTTTGTTATTTTTTGAATTGTATTTATTTAATTTTCTGTATTTTCCTCTGTATTTTAGACTTATTTTCCTTGTGTATTTATATTAATGTATTTCCTTTGATTTTCCAATTTTTGTATATTTTCTTTAATTTTCCAATTTTCTAATAATTACCTTATATTTTTTGTGACATTTTCCAATTAATTTCCCTTTTTTTTATTTCATTTTAAATTTTATTTTTAACAATTGAAACAAACACTGGTATTTTCTATACACTAATCAAACTAATTGCAATCAAAAATTATTTTTGTATTTTTATTTTGGAATTAACTGCTTGGGGCAAAAATCACGTGCTCACACGATACATAACAATTAGGTGGGTAAAATATGCATATCGGGCTCAACAAGAAAATGCCTGTATCATTTCCAAGACTGAACAACACTACTATTTCGCTTTGCAAACACACAGGGCAAGTTCTAGGTATCGCATGCAAGCACAGAATACAGGTATTACCTCACACACACTTGGCATGTAACTCATTCCAAATTAGTTTGTCGACACACTCACATGAGCGTTCAAGTAAGACAAGGTGTGCAAAATAAGAGTCTAAAAGTGAGCCTAGATGTCGCACCCTCAAGTTCGTTTTAGTTATTTGTAGGTAGTACACTACGAGATGCATTCTTGCCCTCACCCATCTTAGCCCCAGAGTATCCTAAGGGCCCTAAAAAATATTTTAAAAAAATCTACCTAACCCGGTTCAAGAAAAGCCCTTGGAAAAGAACCGTGGTCAAAATAAAAACCAATGGGGAATTACTACACTACCTAGAAATAAAATAAAATAAGAAAAATATTTTTGGCTTTTTTTTTTCTTTGGTTAGACTACTTCCCTCAAGAATACTGTCTAAGTGGTCCGTCATCAAGAAGAGTCTCCCACCTTTTCTAGATTTTTTATTTTTATTTTTATATCCAACTTTAGCCCTCAAGAAACCCATCGACCAGTGTCTGTCGTTGGGCCAAGTCGGTGACGTCTAAGATAAGTACAAACAAAAACAAAGACACAAAACTACAACATACTTAATGCATATATACACTAACAATACACGACATTAATTCAAGTCTCCCACCCCACACAAAAAGAATATGGCATGTCCCCATGTCATAAAAAAATAAAGGGTAAGGAAACTTCCCTGGTTATCACTCGGATTCAGAGACGGTGTTGGGGTCCATTTTACAAGCCCTCCCTATAGTTCAAAACCAAGCCATCATCCGGCTCTCAGACTTGGCCTGCCGTCTAGACATGGCATCCAAACGGACATGTAGGCCATCTACCGAGGTGCGAAGTTCTGCCACTTCTTCCTCCAAAGAAGGCAAACTGGGTCGGCTGGAGTGTGATCTAGAGAACTCCCCTCCAGTTTGGGGTTGCCGAGAGGATCCGACTGCATCATAAGATCTCCAGGGTGGTGCCACGGGTGCTGGGGCATCATCATCATCGTCAAGTTCAATGGGTGCGGGTGCATCTCTGCCCACTTTGATCTTCACAGCTCTGAATGTTATTTTTATGGGCAAAGTTCCATCTGTAGGACTAGCAAGGACATTACCCAGCAGACATAACCTCGTCACAAGTGAGGGTAAGTAAAACCCCTTAGTCATCAGAGGTGACCGGAGGAGCATTTCATCTCCAATAATTTTCGCTACATCAACGTCCTTCTTGGTTACAAAGCACCAAACCAATAGAGCCCGTAAGCTGTTCACATCTGACGTGTTTCCCATGGGCAATAACCTGCCACAAATAATGGTAAACCAGCACTTAACCTCCTATATGAACGACCAGGAGTTAAGGGTCATGTACTCATGTATCCAGACTGGCCTTCCCCCTGAGCATATTATCTCAATCAGAGTGTCCCTACCGACCCCTGGGGAGTTGTGGTAATAATCAATTTCACCAGTGAACGGAGGCAGCTGTAAGACCTGGTGAATCTTCGGTAATGAGGCATCCACCACTTTGCCCCTCACAACTATAGAACATCACATATGTTCCGGTCAGTTCGCATAGAAATCCCGGACCATCATTGGGTTGGCCGTTTCAGGTTATTTGAACAAGAACTCCATCCCCCTCCGTCTGATTTCCTCGTACATGTCTGGTTCTTTTACATGGAGGGCATCCCTGTCAATAGCAATCTTAGAGACAAAGCTTTTTATAGTTTTAGCATGAAACCTGTCCTCTGCCTCATGTGATGCGAACCGGGTGGCATCATACTTCGGCACTTCGAAAGTACTTTCCGAGTTTCGACGCTTCTTTCGGGCCATAGTACCTGCAATCAATTCAGTTTAACGATCAGGTGTAGCCTAACATGTGCCAGGCGGATGGGTACTCAGACTTCGCCACCAGCTGGCACCAAACAGTTCCTTTTTTGTCAAGCATGGCCAGTATAACCATCTAGTAAGGTGCCAAAGCTGACAACATCCATTATTGCCCCTACACCACTATCAATGCTACAATTCCACCTTATAAGACCTCATGCAAGCTTCCACAAATTAATAACTGTTAAGTGCTACCACCACCCACCCACATGATGTACTGCACCCCACACAAAAATTGTCAACAAGGAACACACCCCCACTTCGACACAAATCAACCCCAAACACCAACTACAACACCAAACTTGGAGTCTAAGAGCCCATTGTAACCAAAATCAAGAATTCTACACAGTAACTACTACATAATGCAAAGTACACACAACAAAAGAAAAGGTAGAACAACTTACTTGAAAATTACGGTAGAGTCTTGGGGGCAGATTTGGGGGGTTTGTGGAGAGGTAGGGGGTGGGGCGGTTTGTGGAGGGATTATGAAGAGGTCGGGGGCGATTTGTGGGGGGGTGTGGAGAGGTAAGGGGGAAGTTTTAGGGGGGGGGTTGTGGAGAGGTAGGGTTTGGTTGGAGGAAAGGAAGAAGAAAAAGGAATAAAAATGGGGGTTTTGGGTTTTGGGAAGAAGAAGAAAGAAGAAAAAAATTGAGAGAAGATGAGAGAAGACGAGGGAGTGGGTGGTTGTTATGGGGAGGATGGGTTTAGGTTAGGTTAATTAAAGGAGGAAAAGAGAGGAGAACAAAAATTAAAAGAAAAAAAAATTCTGCAGATCGTACGTGGGCCCGGTCTGACCTATCGCGGTTACGCCGCGACCGCGGTGAACCATCTTCAGAGAGGGTCTCTAATCATGGTCCTACCACGGTTACGTCTCGACTGCGGTGAACCATCTTCAGAGAGGGTCTTTGACCGCGGTCCCACCGCGGTTACACCGCGACCGTGTGAGCCTGTTCCTGGATGCCAATTTTAGGGTTCTTTTCATTGTTTTGCCCCTTAGGAACTATTTTTACCTCTTTTAATGCCTACCTTACCCATTTTATGCCCAGGCTTATGATGTAAAGTCCTCCGCACTATCCTGCATATATACAATATGTTAGAAATTATACTATCATGGGTTGCCTCCCATGAAGTGCCTGATTTAATGTCACGGCACGACGCAGCACGAGCACAATTAAGAATCGCTCACCCTTTTTTTTTTCTAAACATGACATTACAGACTACCCTTACAACACATTCGTGGGTTGCCTCCCACGCAGCGCCTGATTTAATGTCGTGGCACGACGCAAGTAGTTGCACCATCATTCCTCATTTGCATACTGGGGTTCTTTCAAACTTATCATCATTGTATCCCTTTTTTCTTCAGCTATTCCAAGGTAATGTTTCAACCTTTGCCCATTTACTGAGAACTTGTTTGTCCCATCTTCTGACTCGATCTCAACAGCTCCACTTGCGAACATTTGTACCACTCTAAATGGTCCTGACCATCCGGACTTTAACTTACCCAGAAACAATCTCAATCTTGAATTGTATAGTAATACCTTATCATTGGGTTTAAAGTTTCTGCACACAATGTGTTTATCATGCATCTTCTTCATTTTTTCCTTGTATAGCCTCATGCATTCAAAGGCTTGATATCTGAATTCTTCCAGCTCATGCAACTCTGTCAGTCAATTTTGTCCAGCTGCGTCAGGATCCAAGTTTAATTGCTTTAGTGCCCACCAAGCTCAATGTTCTAGCTCTACAGGTAGATGACAGGACTTCCCAAATACCAACTTGTATGCTAACATACTATTGGTGTTTTGAACGCAGTTCTATAGGCCCAGAGTGCGTCATCAAGCTTCTTTGCCCAATCAGTTCATGTAGCATTCACCATCTTAGTTAATATACTTTTTATCTCCCTGTTGGACACTTCAACCTGCCCACTGGTTTGTGAATGGTAAGGGGTGGCCACCTTGTGGCGTACATCATATTTTGCAAGTAGTTTCTTGAAGGCTCTATTGCAGAAGTGAGTGCCTCCGTCACTGATGATCGCTCTTGGTGTCCCAAACCTTGTGAATATGTTCTTTTTCTGAAATCCTACCACCACTCTGGCATCATTAGTGGGCAACGCTGCAGCCTCTACCCATTTAGACACGTAGTCTACAACAAAAAGGATGTACTTATTGCCAAATGAGCTGACAAATGGACCCATAAAGTCAATCCCCCAAACATCAAACACCACTACCTCTTGAATCAATTCATTGGTATCTCATGGCAACGGGAAATGTTTCCCATCCATTGGCATTTATTACAGCCCTTGACCCAAAGGTGTGCATCTCTAAACACAGTTGGCCAAAAGAATCCGACCTCTAGCACTTTCGCAGCTGTCATGACCCCTCCAAAATGTCCTCCGTACGCTGATGCATGACAAGCCTGCAAAATTGAAAATTGTTCTATCTTGGGGACACACCTCCGGATAATATTATCAACACATATTTTAAAAAGATGAAGCTCGTCCCAATAATACATGTGGCAATCATGAAAGAACTTTTTCTTTTGGACAGATGAAAGGTCACATGGAACTATACCGCATGCCAGGTAGTTTGCAAAATCTGCATACCATGGCGCATCTTCCGGAGTAGCTACGAGCAGCTGCTCATCTGGAAAGGTTTCTAGAATCTCTTCAACCTCGACTAATTTTTCAGCTCTTTTAAGTCGTGATAGATGATTAGCGACTTGATTTTTTGTGCCCTTACGTTCACGAATTTCGAGGTCAAATTCTTGCAACAGCAGCACCCAATGAATTAGGTGCGGCTTAGACTCCTTCTTCTCAATTAGGTACCTAAGAGCTGCATGGTCAGTGTATACAATTACCTTGGAACCAATCAAATATGATCGGAACTTGTCAAAATCAAACACCACCGCTAACATCTCCTTCTTCGTCACAGTGTAGTTGAGTTGTGCACCGCTTAGCGTTCTGTGCATAATAAATTGGATGCATCAGCTTATCTTTTCATTGCCCCAAGACTGCTCTTATAGCATAATCGCTTACGTCGCACATGAGCTCAAATGGTTGCTCCCAGTCGGGGTGCAATAATGATTGGTGCAGTTACCAACCTCTTCTTCAGTTCCTCAAATGCCAACCTGCAATCATTAGAAAATACAAAGGAATGGTCCTTTTCAAGGAGTTTGCATAATGGGTTAGCAATTTTGGAAAAATCTTTTATGAAACGCCGGTAGAACCCGGCATGCCCAAGAAAGCTTTTCACCACCTTGATTGAAGTAGGAGGTGGTAGCTTTTCAATCACATCAACCTTAGCATGGTTGAACTCAATTCCTTTTCTGGACACTCGATGTCCCAGAACTATCCCTTCTTGTACCATAAAATGGCACTTCTCCCAGTTTAGCACTAAGTTTGTCTCCACACATCTTATGAGCACTCTGCTCAAGTTGTGAAGACAGTCTTCGAATAAATCTCCCACCATGGAGAAATCATCCATAAAGACTTCCATAATATCCTCCCCCATATCTATGAAGATGGCTAACATGCACCGTTGAAAAGTCGATGGTGCATTACAAAGCCCAAAAGGCATTCTCTGAAAGGCAAAGATGCCATATGGATAGGTGAAGGATGTTTTCTATCTATCTTTGGGGGCTATTGATATCTGATTGTACCCCGAATATCCATCTAAGAAACAAAAGTGCGATCTTCTGGCCATCCTGTCCAACATTTGGTCAATAAAAGGTAAGGGGAAGTGGTCCTTTCGGGTGGCAGTGTTCAATTTCTGGTAATCCATGCAAATTCGACACCCTGTGACTATACGAGTTGAGATCAACTCATTGTTGCCATTTTTCACAACAGTCATTCCCCCTTTTTTCAGCACACATTGGACAAGGCTGACCCAATTACTATCAGAGATGGGGAAGATGATTCCCGAATCTAGCCATTTTATCACTTCCTTCTTTACAACCTCTTTCATGTTTGGGTTCAACCTTCGCTGATGTTCCCTGGAAGGTTTGTGCCCCTCTTCCAGGAGAATCTTATGCATACAGAAGGCTGGGCTGATACCCTTTATGCCTACCATGGTCCAGCCAATGGCAGTCTTGTTTTCTTGCAGTACCTGTAAGAGCCGTTCTACCTTCACATCTAGTAAATCGGATGAGATAATAATAGGCAAGATCGAATCAGGGCCCAAGAACATATACCTGGGGTGATTTGGGAGTGGCTTTAGCTCCAGTTTGGGTAGCTCTTCTATTGATGGTTTTGCTGGAGGTGTAGCCCTTTTTTCTAATTCAAGGGACTCAAATTGAGGTTCCCTGGTCCATAATCCTCGGCCTTCAAGTGCCATAACCCATTCAGCTAACCCTTCATCATCCATCTCGTCTAGATTTTTCAGACATGCTTCTAATGGATTGTTGACTGATAGGGTTGCATCGTCCTCTTGCAGAATCACTTCTACTGAATCCACTAAAGAGCAATTAGCATATTCGTTGGTTCTTCTCATAGATTTCTAAACATTGAATATGACTTCTTCATCGTTCAGTCTCATTTTTAGTTTGCAGTCTCACAATCGATCAATGCTCTGTTAGTCGCCAAAAATGGTCTACCCAGAATGAGAGGTATCTCCTCATCTACCTAGCAGTCCAGTATAACAAAGTCTGGTGGGAACACGAACTTCCCCACTTTCACCAACACATCATCAAGAATACCAGTTGGCCTTTTCACCGTGCGATCAGCCAGTTGTAGCATCATAGAATTCAGTCTAGCTCTACCGATGCCCAATTTAGTGTACACAGCCAGCAGCATCAGATTTATGTTGGCCCCCAGATCACATAAGGCCTTTGCAAAGGTGTAGCTCCCAATTGTGCACGGAATAGTGAAACTACCTGGATCAGACATCTTTTGGGCCATCGGTCTTGTCACTACTGCGCTGCAGGTCTGTGTTAGAGTTATAGTGGAAAGGTCCTGAAAATCAAACTTTTGGGACATTAAATCTTTCATCATCTTTTCATAACTGGGCATCTCCCTCAAAGCATCCATCAAAGGAATATTCAATTGAATCTGACGCAGTATCTCCATAAATTTCTTATATTGAACTTCCTTCTTTTGTTTAACCAGTCTCTCAGGGAAGGTTGTAGGTATCACACTTTGTTCATTGCTTGATGGCTTCTCTCTGTTGGAATTTTCTAGCATAAGAGGTGACACCTGTTCTGTAGTTTGCTCATCCATCTTTTCTTTGCCTTTTTTTCTCCTGACTCTGCTCAACCACCACTTTAGTAAGCTCTGTTTGTTCCTCCACCTCTAACAGAACTGGAGTGGCTGGTGTAGTATCCCTATTGGCTTGTGCAATTTCCTGCTACTTGTCTAAATCTCTCCCATTTTGGAGACTGACTGCCATCAGCTGATTTGGGTTTTGCTCCTTGGGGTTTATGTTGGTGTTTGCAGGCAAGGTTCCCTAAGAACGATTGTTCAAGGCCATAGACAGCTATCCCAGGTGCGTTTCTATGTTCTTTATGGTTGAATCGTGCACTGCCAATTTTTCTTGCACTTTATTATTTGTCTCAATGAGTTGCTAAAGCATACCCCTAATTTCCACCATATTGTTATTTTGCTATTGAGGAGGCGGTTGATAAGCTATTTGCTGTTGATAGCCCTGTGGTTTCTGATATGGTACTAGCACTAATTGATTTTAAGGGTGCATACCCCCAGGCTGTTGCATATTCGGCATGTACTGCTGATTTTGCTGCGGTATCCACTACTGTGCTCCTTGTCTCTGACCCCCATAGTTGTTAATATAATTCATATCTTCCCTTGCCCCTTGATTTTAGCCTTCTCCGCTCCATAAACACATATAAGACTGATTAATACAAGGTGTACACAGTCCTCCATTTGTTATATTAACAACATACACCTGTTTTGTACCCATCTCATCAATCTTCTTTGTTAGGATGCTTACCTGGGTCATGAGTGTGGCCATGTTTTTTGCATACGAATTGTTGGGGTCAAGCGGGACTGAATGCATTATGGGTGCCAGTGTTGTACCTCTAGTCATCCACCCCGAATTTTGTGACATCTTGTCGAGAATGATTTTGCACTGGTGAATTTTTTACTTAAGAAAGCACCTCTAGCTGAAGCATCCACATTCGCTTTCAAATTGTCAGCTAAACCCATGTAAAATCTCTAGCCAAGCATCTGGTCTGAAATGCCATGATGAGGACTCTTCACTAGCATCCCTTTAAATCTTTCCCAAGTTTCTTGCAAAGACTCAGTTGACTGCTTCTTATACTGCAGTGTTTCATCAATTTGTCTTGCATTCTTGTTATGCGAATAGAACTTGTTCAGGAACTGCTTGACTAACTCCTCCCAGGTGGTGATAGAGTTGATAGGGAGCGAATTTAGCCAAGTCTGAGCTTCCATGGTTATAGAGAATGGAAACAGTAGCAACTTGATAGCTTCTGGAGTCGCGTTTGGCTGCCTTTGGGTCATACAAATTGACAAAAAATTCTTCAAGTATTGTTGCGGGTCTTCAATATGTGACCCGGAGAACAATCCTTTATTCTGCAACAGATGCATCATATTGTTGGTTATCTGGAAAGTCTTCGCTTGGATGGCGGGCACAGCTATGGCAATGGACACGTTGTCAGCTGTGGGCTATTGCCAGTCATAAAGTGTAGCTTCGAGCATAAGAAGTGCCACTATCCTTATGTTAAGGTTTGCTGGTGGGTCCCCAACGTTTCCATTGATGTTGTCTACGTCACCCATGTCTAATTGTTGGAATTGTTGAAATCTCTTGTTGGCACGGTTCAATGCTCTGAATGTTTTCTCAGGGTCTGTGAGTCCTTCTAGCAGTTCTCCAGTCCTCAAAGAACTTCTAGGCATACACCTGATTTCCACAAGAGTTCAAACATTAGAATTTCAATGAAAGATAGGGTATAGAGAAAATTGACTACACTTAGAATTTTTGTATTTGTTTCAATTGTAATTGATAGCACCGTTAATTCCCCGGCAATAGCACCAAAATTTGATCACGCTCAACTGAGTCTTGCAAAAGACTATGTGGGCGTTGCAAATATAGTCTGTGTATTTCTGCCCAGAGTCGAACCATAGAGAATTAACCTATCAATTACTCTTGTCAGATTTACTAGATTCACATAATCAATTTTTCCAAACTTTGTACTTCACAATTGATGATATATCTAACAACTAAACTGAAAGTAAATAAAGCTGGAAGTTAACTAATCTTGCTTGTATATAATTGGAATAAGATCTAAGGTAATGGTTTCCCCCGTTGTTGATTTCCTTGGTTGAATATGTATTATAACTCAGACTTAGTTGTCTCTATCAATCATGAATGCTCTAGCTATCATAAATCTTTCTCAAGCAATTATGATAATTTACTAGACGCACTTTCTCAAGTTACGCTAGCTAGATTCACAAAACAGTTCACTTAGATTGCACCCGAGGTATCGTTATCTCTAATCTAACCTCCAAACCCTCGGTTATGACTCTTGTCTATACTCTGGGAGTGATGTTGTTCATACAATCACATAAATATGCACTCTTTCTCTCAAGCAGATACATACTAAATAGGAACAGATAATTGAGGGCCCTTTCAACTAACCATAATCAAAACATAGATGAACAAATAGAGATTAACAACCAATTCCAAATATGTTAATATAACAACCAATTCATCCCCAACGGGTTTCGCCAAAACCTTAGGTTAAAGTATTTAGCTACACATGACAATGGAAGATAAAACCAATAGATTATTCATAATGGAAGAATTACAATAAAAATAGAAGAGAATAGAAAACTATGATGTTTTGGGTGATCTCTCACACTTGTTTTTCTTCCAAAAGTAATTTCAAAACTAAGCCTCCTCTATTGTGGGCGATTTTCTACATCTTATAAGGGTTTTACATCAAGTTTCCCCGATTTGACACTTTGGTTCCTGAACTTTACGCGTCCTGCTGCGGTCCTACCACGGTTACGCCAAGACCGCGGCCAGAATTGCCTTCTAAATCTGCAGCAGTGTTCTGCCACGGCCCTGCCGCGGTTACGCCCAGACAGTGGCAGACCAGTTTTAGTTCTGGCTTTGTCCCTTCGCCTGGTGCACTTTGTAGATATTGTATGATTGGCCTTCTTTTCTCCATAATTGATCCCAAAAGTACTCCACAGACTTCTTTTACTGGATATAGCCTGCAAAGCATGAAAAGCACTAATCAGAGCATTTTGTTATCACTTTTTACCGTAAGAGCTGTACAAAAATGTGGTTCTTTAGGGCCTAATTATAGTCTAATTTACCTATTATCAGAGGCCCTGAATGAATAAATAAGTAGCATGGAGAATGAGAGAGACGATCTGATGGTAGTAGTTGTCGATCTGAAAGAAACAATAGAAGGTCTTAGCAGTAAGAAACAGGCTTTGGAAGAAAAAATCGCCTCTATTGAAGAGAAAAGGGATGACTTTCTAGTGATATGCACTGATCTAAAGGAAACCAATGAGGGACCTAATAGAGAACATAGGAGTGTAAATCTTGGGAAAGGGAAGAGAGTAGCCAGTGAGTCGCACATCTTGCTGGAAAAGGAGTAAAATGTCGTAAAATCTAGTATTTGTAGAGAATTAGAGAGGAATCAGTAACTCCAGGCTGAGTTAGAGAAAGTAAGGACTGATCTTGAGAAATCCTTGAAGTGGACCTGGTCCTTAGATGTTGTTACTGCCATGTATCTCAACAATAGTGGGAACAAGCAGGGCATCGGGTTCCAAAGGGAGAAAACTCCCTACAACCCACACAGCAAGTATATCACTGTACTTGATAAATGGCTATGTACTCACTATGGAAATAATAGGCATTTTAAATAAAACTGTCAGGCCAGGATTCAGTCTGCTCAGAAGAATAAAGAGTTCTCGAATAGAATGACTACTAGCACAGGACCAAGTACCACTCGCAAAAAGTGGATGCTGCCTACATGGACCAGGAAATCCCTCATTCATCTTTTTTATAGTAACAAGGGACCCAAACTAGCTTGGGTTCCTAAATCTAACCCTTGATGAGCATGTTCAGGGAGCAGTAAGAGGAAGCAGACTGCGATGGACTATAGACAGTGAACGCCTAAAAGCACGTAACTGAAAATGTCATGAAGTGCTTCTCACTGAAAGCCCTCCAGGGAGGGAATGTATCTTTGAGAAGAAATTAAAGGGTACATTCTCGGTGAACAAAAAGGCAGAAAGGTTCCCTTGACACTCAAATAGAAAAACATGGAATTGGAAAATGATGCATGAACAGTGCTTATCATCCATGGAATTATCAAACATTTTGGGAAAAAGAAATAAGCATTGTTCTCTACTTTAGAACGGGTGCCGAGCTAGGTCTTTTCCTAAATCGAAACTCATCAGGATCCGTCAGTTGGAAGAAAATACCTTGGTCCTGACAACAGGAATGATCAGCTTGGGAAGCTCAATGCAAACAGTTGAGAGAAGGAATCCTCCTAGGGAACACCCCACAGAACAAGGTCAAAAGGTCTCCAATGAAGGAAGCACTAAAATGGCAGGAGATGCTCATACAATATTCCACAAGTCACTCTCCCTTTGTCAAGGAAGAAAACTTGAGGATTAATATGATGAATCAATCCTATCTCTAGGAAATGTCTGAGGCTTCAAATCAGGAGGATGACAAAGTGAGCAAGATATAGGAGACTGGTGAGAGACAACGCACCATCATAAATAACCGGGTACGCTACTGGTTACCACTAAAGCTGAGGGAAGAAGTAAAGATACAGCTCATGGCACTACACAAGCAGCGGAACACAAAGTGTGGGAAATCAATTAACCCTCATATTTTCCCTTTCAACTTACTTCTGTTTCATATTGGTAAACCGAAATGTACCTAGGATGATTCATGGCCTCGTCAACAATAAAATAAAAATGACAAGCTCGTTAAAAGGTAAAATCCTCTTCTAAAAGTCAATATGAAAAAGGGATTGTCTAAGGAAGGCCCTGCAAGACGAAAGACCAATGCTTCAAATATCCTCATCAAAATCTCAAGTAGAAAAGATCTCTGATGAATCGAGGTGAAGACAAGGTCACAAGAATCCAAGGAAGAACCTGATTCTTCTTCTGGCAGCTATATAAGACACCTTCAGGTAAGGTAGCTAAAGTGTTTTCTGACAAAGCTTAACTCACATCAATACCGTTGTAGGTAAACACATATGACGATCATAGAAGCTAAAGGTACAGTTACGAGCTGCAAGATGAGAGCTGCCAAAATTATGTTCAAAACATTGCTCTGGCATCAGGTTCTTGTCTCTCAGGATAGTAGTAATGTGTTTAATTTTGCATGCCTTCTCTAAGCAAAAAAAAATGTGTAATAATTATCCTGTAATTCAGCTGGCACATCATCCAATTTTCCAAGGTCTGTGTGTCATGTCTTGTCCGTCAAATCCTTTCACCTCCTCTGTGGGGTAACATTTCCCTACAAACCTACCGCCATCTCTAGGACTATTTAGAACTTGTTTCGTTCTTCACTCAACATTAGCCCCTCTTCCAATAAATCTTTTCTTTTCTCCTACGACAAGTCATGAACCTTCTTCTTTGATGTCTAGCTAGGATCCACTCTTCATGTCTTACTCTCTCTAGCTTATTGAAGCATTTAAGTTATTTGAAGGCCGATTTTATCGAAGCCCTTTTTTATTTGCTTTACCGAGGGTAGCCTTATTTAAGCGGTTTTTCAAAGTATTTGAAGGCCTTTAACTTATGGCGGAAGTCGGACGTCTTCGAGCCACATAATTTCGGCCACAACCCATTTCTCTTCCATGCAAACTCAGTCCTGCACCCCCCACTCACTCCAAGATCTTAGGGTCCTCCTCAAAATCTCTCACTATCAGGTCACTACAGCAAAAAAGTTCCAAGTCCTCATTTCAAAAAAGTAAGAGGAGTGTCAAGCCAAGGAAAAGGAGAAAAATGAATTCAAAGGATTTCATCAAGAGTGTGGCAGTAAACCAGATAGACAAAGATGCTTCTAGGGAACCTGGTTCTTTAGTGCAACAGTCTATGACATTCAAGAAAACTTTTGAGGAGCAAAAAAGACCATCCGGGAAGCACAGCAGCAAGTCTAAACGGAGTCAAACTAAGCTAGCCGTGTCTGACAATAATACTGCAGGGGCAACAAGATGGAAAGGAAAGTCTACCGAAGGAACCAGCAAACAATAAAGGGAAACCGTTAAGGAACCTGGTTCAACAAAGTCCTTGATCTGTGATGGTGTTTAGTGGCAGCAAAGACTAAGAACTCAAAAGGTGTTGTGGGGTCGAACATTTGATCCAGCAATTTCAGAAATGGTAGGAATGAGACAAATTCTGGAGATTGTGGAATTTCATTAATGGGAACACCTGTTTGAAGGGAGCATGCCTCTGGTGTACGAAGATGCAGTGCAAACTTTCTACACATCTCTCTTCACCGTTTAGGGGGATCACATATGTGCGCTTGTAAATGGAGTGGATATCGTACTTGACTCTTCAATATTGGGAAAAATTCTTAGAATTCCGTGTGAGGGTGTGTCCTTAGTTAAGGGTGTTTGTGGAATAAAATTTCTGAGAGCCATCATGAAAGAGCAAGCTATTCAACAGGGGGAACAGATCCATAAGAAGGTATTGCTTCTTGAGTATCAGCTTCTCTTTGAACTGGTTAATAAAGTACTCTTACCCCGTTCTAAGAGACATTCTATTTGCCACAGAGTCATATTTGGTCCTGATGAAAGCACTTGTTGAGTTTATACCAATCAATTTGCCAACAATCTTGATAGATCATATGCAAAAGGTAGAAAACTTTAAAGGTGGCAATCATGGGTTGCCTTATGGCTTTCTCCTCACTCAAGTGTTCAAATTTTATAAGGTTCCCTTTGGAAATCCTAGAGTAGGCACACACAAGTAAACCTTTTCTAAGACCACTCTAGAAGAATGTGAATGCATAGAAAAAGTTGGTGGAAGCATCTTGACAATTTCCCAATTGATAAACGTCCAAAATGTAGCCTTTGAGGAAATACGAAGGCTGAAAGCTTGAAATGCCCTTCTAGTAACTCAGCTTAGCCAAGCAACTAAGGGACCTAATTTTGTACATGAGAAGGTTGCTCAACTGAGAAAGGAAAATAAGAGACTCTTGGGTCAACTACTTGAAGAACAAGTGGCTGCAAATGCCAGACTGGACTTGGTTCTCAAACCTATTGTTGTCCCTTCCTCTAAGCCTCCGTCTCTTAGTGCTTCCTAGGATCATCTCAAGTGTCTAGCTATTTTTGTTCCAATTTCCTATGGCTGTTGTTTTTACTGGTGTTTTCTTGTTTTGTTTTTGTGTGATGGCATGTTAAAACTAACCATTACTGCTCCTGACCTGGTCAGTCCAATGTATACATTAATGAAATAGCTCCCATTTCCTTGCATGTACACTACTATGTTCCTCTGGCTTCTCTTTTCTATTATGTTCTGTGCACATATGTGGTATGATCTAGTTGTGTTAGACTTCTTTATACTTATTACCTATGTTCTCTTTGTCATACTTGTTATTCTTTTTAATGATGCCAAAAGGGGGGAAATAGATAGAAATAAGATGGGATGGGATTGAGAAGAATAAGGGGGAACTAATGCCTGTGATGATCAAAGAAGGGAGATCTTAGAATAAGGGGGAACTGCTCATTTCTCATCTGGTCAACTGTTAATTTAGATCTAAACAAATGCTTTCCATGCCGAAGTTTGTCATCATCAAAAAGGGGAAAAGTGATGGGTTTTCAATGACTTAGCCTTATGTCTCTTATGTTTTGATGATCTAACAAACTTGTTATTAAGAACTAGATAGAGAATTTTGTCCCACAGGGAATCCTGTCCCACGGGATACAAACTGTTCGGAGTCTGAAATTCAGCAAATAGATGAACGATCATAGGGAGGAACATAATTGGGGACCCGATGCAATAGTCCCTTAGATGTCTCCAATGTCTTCGACAACAGAACTAGTCAGTGGTTGTACACGATCAATATAAAGAGAAACACAACAGGGACCTGCTCCCATTGGGATTCTCTAACAAAAGTACAGGTCAAGTGCACAACTGGAACACAGCAGAAGAAAGTGACCATCTGGAAAGCATTACAGATGAGGAACACAATCAGGAGCAGGTCCGCTGGAGTGTCCTAATAGAAGTACAAAGTCCATTATCCAGCTGGAACAAAACTGCCCAAAAGCAGCTGTGCAGACAGTGCAGCAGTCACTTCTCGCTAAGAAGAAGTACACCAAGAGTTGACATCACTACCATTGTGATATATTTTGTGATAAAACAACCTGGTGTAAGATACATTTTGCCTTGTGCATTTAGTGATATTCTCTCAAGCAAAAGAAGCATTTATCTGGCATTGAAGTCACTGGTGCGTCAAGAATAAGAAGACAACTCCACTAAGGATCAGTTTCTAGCATAATCATATGTTTCTCCATAGTTGAGTTGTAATCTTGCTAATTGCTCTACATCGTAATTCCTAGTTTGCTTTCTTAGAAGCACTGTTTTAGTAACAAACAAAATTCGTAAACTTTAGAGTTTATGTTGTGACTATTAGTAGTCATAAGTCAAATACTCTGTAATTAGGAGAGTTATAGAGTGGCTTGTGGTGGTGCATCACAAGTTAGTTTGAAGCCTTTGCAATCGAAAGTATTGTAAAGTGTCTTGTAATAGGTAAATTATAAGTTAGTGAGTTTAAAGCCTACAGGTGTAGGTCGTGGTTTTTTGATCTCCTTGTGTGGGATTTTTCCACGTAGAAAATCTTTTGCCTTCTTTACATTCAACAGTTATTGCATTCTAAGAATTATCTCATAGAGGACTATGTTCTCTATATCTTGGCAGACTCATATAGGTTATCACACAATAATTGAATCAGGGAGATGTTATGTCGAGAAAAAGGCAAACCCAAAAATAAAGAACACCAAATATTAATGTGAAAAACCTTTCAAATTGAAGGTAAAATCCATGGGATAACAAAGATACAAAAAACTCCACTATACAATTGGCTACACAACAAGTGTCAAACAGGGAGCAACAATAGCAACAACTAATCAATTGAAAAAAGAGGAGAATCCACAAAAATAAAGTTGTTGTTCGAGGCTCGAAATCAAATTCTACGGGCCTCCAAATCCGATCTCTACAGTTCACACCAAAGACCAAGATGTCGCAAATACTCAATCAAATTTTCAGCTTGATCCAACGGTTAATGAATTGGAAAACTTGATTTGAAGTTGGCTGATTGGAAGAAAAATCTCCAGAAAAACAAATACTTTTTTTCTCCCTTATCTTTTGATTAAAGCTCTATCAAAAACCACTCTTATGTGCTTAAGACTTTTAAAGACTTGTACCAATAAGCATAGAATAATTCTCCAAGGTTGTCCTATTTATAAATCATGAGTGGTGCTTTCTTTTAAAGCCAAAACCCACTCAAAATAGAAATAAACACCAAATCCAATTCTGAATAGGAATGGAAACCAAAAGAGAATAGGATTAGTCCATTGGGCCTTTGGCTAGACAACATGGACATGTGGCCAACAAACTTCCCTCCAGCCAAGGGTCCAAATGTATCTTCAAGTAGAGGAACTATTGACGGGCTTTATGCCTACCAATTTTCTAGCAAAACGCATGCTTATATGCAAGCTTAACTACGAAGTCCTCATCCTGCTCCATATAAATCTCATCATCTAAATCACCATGAGGAAAAGAAGTATTGACATCCATATGCTCAACCTCTAAATCTAGACTTACGGCTAAGCCTAGAACCACACGAATAGAAGACATCTTCACAACATGGGAGAAAATTTCATCAAAGTCAACTCCCTTCTTGTGCCCAAAACCTTTAACAACTAATCTCACCTTGTACCTAGCCGCAGAGGTATTGTTATCTTGCTTTACTTTGAATATCCATTTGTTTGATAAAGCTTTCTTACCTTTCGGCAATTTCACTAACTCATATGTGTCATTCTCATTGAGTGACTTCATCTCATCTTCCATGGCTTCTATCCACTGATCTTTGTGAGTATCTTGCATGGCTTCATCACAGCTCTCAGTTTCTCCATGTCAGTCAAAAGTACATACACATCATGAGGATAGCGCATGGATTTTTGCTTCTCCCTTGTAGATCTTCTAAGAGAGGTTTCAAGAGCATTCGAAGTAGTTACCTGAGCAGGAATTAGTTGTTGATCAACCACAAATTCATCAACTGGAGCATCCATAACATCTGCACCATGATGATCATTTTGATCTTGATCACTATCTTCATTATTGTCTTGGGTTCCTTCATGTGCAATAGGTGATTTAGCAATAGAAACTGGATCAATATCAACTAATCTCTCATTACTTTGAGAATCTGTCTTCTTAGCTTTGTCAATATCTTCAATAGTCTGGCCTTCAAAGAATATTTCATCATGACTTCTAATAAGTTTATTGTTAATCGGATCGTAAAAACAATATACAAACTCATCTTGAACATAACCGATAAAGATGCACTGTTTAGTTTTGACATCCAGTTTCAATCTCTCATCTTTAGGAAGATGCACACCAGCTTTACACCCAAAAATTCTCAGGTGATCATAACAAATATCTTTGGCAAACCAAACTCTATCTGGGACATCCCCATCCAAAGTAACAGCAGGAGACAAATTGATAACATAGGCAACAGTGTTAAGTGCTTCCGCCCAAAATATATTTGGAAGTTTAGCCTCTGAAAGTAGGCATCTAACTCATTCAACTAGAGTTCTATTCATCCTCTCTGCCAAACCATTCAATTGAGGCATCTTGGGAGGAGTTTTCTGATGACGAATTCCTTGTTCCTTCCAATAGTTATTAAAGGGACCACAATATTCACCACCATTGTCAGTACGAATACATTTTAATTTCTTCCACGTCTGTCTCTCAGCTAAGGCCTAAAATTCCTTAAACAGGTCACGTGCTTGATCTTTAGATTTCAAAGGATAGACCCAGATATTATGAGAATGATCATCAATGAAGGTCACAAATTAAAGTGCACCACCTTTTGACTTTACTTTAAAAAAATCACAAAAATCAGAGTGTACTAGCTCCAATAAATCGGGCTTTCTTGAGGGAGGATGGCTATAAAAGGAAACCCTTTTCTGTTTGCCAACTAAACAATGGATGCACCTTTTCAGCTTTGCTTGTTTCACTCAAGAAAGCAAACTTTTATTAGCCAAACACGTAATCCCCCTCTTGCTCATATGACTCAATCTTTTATGCCACAATTCTGATAAAGTATCACGTTCCACCAAATTTATTGAGTCAATAAGAATAGAGCCCTGTGTCACATATAAATTACCAGACATAACTCTTCGAGCCACTACTAACAAGCCCTTAGTGAGTTCCATTGGCCATTAAAGAGGGCCTTATGGTAAACTTCATCATCTAATCTTCCTGCGGAGATCAAATTAAAAGGAAAGTCTGGAGAATGCTTGACATCTTGAAGAAATAACGTTGAACCATTATTAGTTTTCAAACAAACTGTGCTAACACCAAACATCTTAACTTCACTGGCATTGCCCATCTTTAACAGTCCAGAATCAACAGGAGTATAAGATGAGAAAAAGTCTTTTCTTGGTGTGACATAGGATGTAGCTCCAGAATCTACTATCCAGCTCATCTCATGGGATACCAAATTGATGAGATTTTCATCATAAGCAAAAAATAAGGTCATCTCGAACAATAGAAGCAACATTGTTCTCGTTATTTTCAACTTTCTTTCCTTCTCTAATGTCTTGCAATAACTTGCGACAAAACCTTTTGCTATGTCCTTTCTTACCACAGTGGTTGCATGTAATATTATTGTATTTGGACCTTGGCTTACTTCTACTTTTACCTCTATTCCACGAGCCTATTATTCTATCTCTCCCCCGATGTTCCGTAACCAAGATATCTGCTTGTGAGAACGAACCCTGAGATCTTCTCCTTACTTCCTCATTTAATACACTACTCTTGGCATATTCCATTGTCACCTTACCTCCAAGAGTTGAATTTGTCAAAGAAACACGAAGAGTTTTCCAAGAGTCTAGCATAGTATTAAGAAGCCAAAGTCTGTGTATCTCATCATCAAAATTAACACACATTCCAAATAGCTAATCAAGGACGCCTTGAAAATCATTTATGTGATCAAGGACAGGGCTGCCTTTCTTGCATTTAAAGTTCATCAGTTGCTTTAGCAGAAACAACTTGCTGTTTTGAGTTTTTGAAACATAAAGAGTCTATAGTTTTTCCCACAATGATCTCGCATGTGTCTCGTTCACAATATTGTTGCGAACATTATCTTCAACCCATTGTCGTATATATCCACATATTTGTTGGTGCTCAAAATCCCAATATTCATTAGATACACTCTTGGGTTTATGAGCTGCAAAAATGGGTAGATGCATCTTCTTCACGAACAATAAATCTTTCATCTTAGTTCTCTAAATATTATAATTTCTCCCATTTAAACACACAATCTTGCTCATATTCGCCTCTATTCCTTAACAACCACGATAATAATCAAGTCTCTGATACCACTGTTATATCGAGGAATAGACAAACCCAAAAATAAAGAAGATAAAGAACACCAAATTTTAACGTGAAAAACCTTTCAAATTGAAGGTAAAAACCATGGGATCACAAAGATCCAAAAAGCTCTACTATAATTATAAGAGGGTTACAAAGGTTCTTCATATTGGCTATATACATTACTAAAAAAACTAGGGTTTAGGGACGGACAAAATCTATATCTAAACAGAAAAATTCATCGCTAATCTCATTTAGCGACGGATTAGCGACGAATTATCAAAAGATTCTGCTAGCAACGAGCATTTTAGTGACAGATTAGCAACGACGTTCGTAGCTAATTTCAGTTTTTTTTGTAGTGAGAACAAGTATCAAATATGGAGCAACAATAGCAACAAGAGCAACAACTAATCAATTGAAGAAAGAGGAGAATCCACAAAAACGAAGATGATGTTCGAGGCTCCAAATCAGATGCTACGGGAATCCATATCCAATCTCCACCGTTCAAATCAAATAACAAGATGTGACAAACACTCAGCCAAAATTTTAGCTCGGTCCAACGGTTAACGAATTAGAAAAATGTGATTTACAATTGGCTGATTGGAATACAAATCTGCAGCAAAACAAATACTTTTTTTTCTCTCTTCTCTATTGAGGAAAGATCTCTCAAAAATCAATCTTAGGTGCTTAAGTATTTCAAACACTTGTACCAATGAGCATAGAACAATTCTCCAAGGTTGTCCTATTTATAGATCATGAGTGATACTTTCTCTTAATGCCAAAACTAACTCAAAATAGAAATAAACATCAAATACAATTCCGAATAGGAATATAAACCAAAAGAGAATAGGATTGGGTCATTGAGCCTTTGGATGGACAACATGGGTGTGCGCCCAATAGGAGAGAGTTCCGGAGATTTGAATTTGGTTCAAAAGGTTGCAACCTAAGGTTAAAAGAAGCATCTTCAGTTAGGATTGTGTTGATGGGCCTAGAAATTTTGCCCGCACAAAATTTTTATTTTCAAATATTATTTGGACAACACAATAGAAGACCGTATAGCATTTTTAGGATCGTGATTATGCTGGTGGCGGATATTCTTTTGAAATGCTATGAAATTGAAGGTCACGTGACGGAAGAGTTGTGTTCACACTTTAAAGGTAACTCGTAAAACTCCAGATATGCTAGTTGTCTACATTATTTGTGATTTTGATAGAGGGATTGCTTCGGTTGCATATAATAATCCATTATCTCGTTCACTTATCTTCTCTAGGTTCACCTTGTTATTTTTTTCATGATTAACTTGCTCCTTAGTACTAGGTATCTTCAATTGGTTCTCCTTAGTAATAGAATTAACCATCTTCTGAAGAGACTAACTAGAGCTAGTATGGACAGGTTTAAATTGGACTTCAATTTTCTTTTTGGGAAGTTTTCTTGTCTTGTACTATTTTTTCCTCTTTGTTGTTATATCCCTTAGGGATTGGTTTTGGTTCTAATCCTTCAGTTTCCTCATTTCTCAACATATCAGAATGCACCATTTGAATTCCATCTTTTTCGGTGACCTCCATATTAGTGATGACTTTGTTTTAGTTCTTCAGGCTTTGGAGCCGTTTTGTGACTTTGATGTTGCCTCATTAAGGGCTTATTAGTTTGGAGCTCCGATCCGGAGGTCATTCAATTTTTGAATCGTTGATGCCAGGCCCAAAGTATTCGGGCGCTTTTGGTAGGGGAGTCATTTTTGCAAAAATATCGAGTTTCTTCGAAGCGTGAAATGCTCTAATGAAAAGTATTCTTTGATTACTTGGTACAAGTATACATGCCTTTGATGTTAGGGGCTTGGTTGTTCTATGCGAACACGGTTCGTTTGACCGTTTGGCCGGGTACATTATTTTCCTATCGAGACCCCACTTAGCGTGTCTAGGCTTCTCCGAGTAGGTGACCTTCTGGGGGATGCCCCCCAGTATTCGAGTTTGAATGCAAAAGAAGTCTTGAATACTTTTTTAGTCTTCCTTAGGTAGCATATGGGTTTTGCCTCGTTGAAAACCTTGATGGTAAAACCCTTTTTGGGATAAAAACCCCATCAAAGGATCAAAAAAGAGGGCAACATATGCTTTTGAAACCTAAGACCTTCGAGTTGAAGAGTGCTTTAGCCATTTCAATCGGATATCTGCACTTGGGTTATGTAGAATGTAATCGAAAGAGAAAATGAGACGGTCATACCTTAGTATAGAATATGCAGGCGATGTTTCGAGCCCTGATAAGTTTCAGTCGCTTGTGATGAGGACGCGGTATAGTCCCCTGCTTTGTTTAATCGGGAGTATCCGAGAGTGTAGCTTGTTCTCGCTATTTTACTATTTGCTTATCCTTTGGCTCCTTCGAAGGTGGAGGTACCGGTGTCGGGGCCATATCGTGCACCACAAACATTTCTCTTGTCGCATGCTATTCCCCGTAGACAATTTTAATCCCATCCTTTGTCAGGAATTTCATCATTTGATGGAGGGTGGGTGGCACTACTCTCATGCAGTGTATCTATGGCCTTCCGAGCAAGGCGTTGTACCTCATGTCTCCCTCGATGACATGGAATTTGGCATTTTGGGTTGTGCCGACCACGTTGACTGGGAGGGTGACTTCCCCTTTTGTTATTTCACTTGCCATGTTGAATCCTTTGAGTATTCGAGAGGTGGGTACGATTTGGTCAAGCAGTCTGAGCTGCTCTACCACCCTCGACCGGATAATGTTGGTCGAGTTACCTGGATCCACAAGTACACGTTTTATTTGAAATGTATTTACAAGGAAAGAGATTACCAGTGCATCATTGTGAGGTTGAGACAAGGCCCCAAGTTCGCTTTTCTATGGTGATGGATATTTCTGTTATTCTCATCATAGGCTCATGTGGGGCATTGATGCCTCCCAAGATCATGTGGAAGATATGTTGTGGCTTACTCGTTTCGTTCCTCTTGGCCGCCTCTCTTTCCCGGAACTGATGTTTTGCCTGGTCGCTTAGGAATTCTTGGAGGTGACCTCTATTGGGTAGTCTAGCTACTTATTTTTGGAGCTGGTGGCAATCCTCGATCTTATGGCCGTGCGTGTTTTGAAATTCACACACTAAGTTATGATTCCTTTGCGAAGGATATGATTGTACAGACCTTGGCCACCTGGCGTCTCTAATTTTACTGACGGCGAACACGATGTCTGATACGTCGATGTTGAAGTTGTATCCTGACAAGCGAGGTGCCTCCATTGGCCCTGTGTGCCTATAAAATATGGCTCTGTTGACGAGTTCCCGAGGATTCTGTCCTCGACCCATCCTCCGATTGTTGCAGGGTGTGTTGCGCCTTGGGGCGTTTCTCCTATCTTCGATGTATGGCTGGTACCTTTCTTTGTTTGGTTTTGGCTCCTTTGCCCGAAGCCTGCTTGGGTATACCGACCCCGAGGTGGCTCTTAGTTTGTTATCCTCGACCCTAATTTTAGATTGATATCGGTTGTGAACGTCCGACCAGGTCACGGCGGGATATTCAACCAGATTTTGTTTCAGCTTCTTTGAAACCATCGAGCTTCATTCATTCAGACCTTGAGTGAAGGCCTGCATTGCCCAGTCATTGGAGACTGGTGGTAATTCTGTCCGTTCCATTTGAAAGCGAGATACAAACTTTCGCAACATCTCATTATCCTTCTTCTTAATTTTAAAGACGTCGGATTTCCTTATTGCTACTTTGATGGCACCAACATGTGCCTTAATGAAAGAATCCGCTAGCATGGCAAATGAATCTATCGAGTTAGGGGCCAGGATGTGATACCACATCATTGCCCCTTTAGAAAGAGTTTCCCCGAACTACTTCAGCAGGACGAACTCGATCTCATTATCCCTCAGGTCGTTGTCTTTCATCGCAAATGTGTAAGCAGTAACGTGCTCATTAGGGTTCGAGGTTCTGTTTTACTTCAGAAGGTTTGGAATTCTGAACTTCTTCAAAATGGGTTTCAAAGCCACTTCCTATGGGAACGACTTTTGCACAAACTTCTTTGAATCCACACCTTTCAGGATCGGGGGTGCTCCTAGAATCTGGTCGACCCTGGAATTGTAGGTCTCGGCCTTTTTGTCATTGGCCTCTATCTTCTTCTCACCCGATTCGATACTCCTCATGAAGTCCTCGAGCATCTTTAGGATGGCGAGGTCGGCTGCCGACCCGTTGTTTCTTTATCTCTCTGGTACTTGCTCAGCTGGGGGAGCCGTCCCCAGTGCTACCGTGCTAGGAGTTTTCTGGTGACTTTGCAGCTGAGCAATAGCCAGCAGTTGTGCCTACAACATTTCAAAAATAACGTGAAGGCTAACCTCCCGTTCTTCCCTAGCTGGGGTTTTCTGGGCTTCTTGTTGGTTGCCTTGGTGTATACTCTTGTTAGTGTGGGAGCTTATTTCGACGTGTTGAGCATCACGTGAAATTGCGTCCACGGGAATCAGTTCTGGTGCATTCTCAGGGTTTTGTGGTGGTACACCAACACATGGGATGTCAACACCATTTTTTCCATGGTCTTCAAGGTTGATGTTTTCACGTGCATTTACTGAGTTAGACATTTTGACCTGAAATCAAAGATCTTGGACAAGAAAAAATGTGAAAGATAACTTGTGTTGTGTGATTAAACCAGCAAGAAAATAATCACTATTATTTTTAGCCCCATGGTAGGCGCCAAACTGTTTACCCTGAAATTGGTAATAACAATTAAATTTTATTTTGTGAGGTTCTAAAAATACGTGATCTATTTTTATGCTAATTTTTAAGGACTTGATGCTATGTGAAAGATTTAGAAGCGAGATAAGAGCTTAAAAATGAGATGTTGATCAAACCGAATAATTGCCAATCGGGGCCTCGAGCTCGCCTACTCGGGGCCTAGAGGTCGAATCAAGTGCTCGGGTGGGAGCTATCGAGGGTAGTCAATGGACGACTAACATTTATAATAAAATCAGTGACGACTTTTTATGGCCAATAATAAGCAATAAATGAAGAATAATAGATAAAAGACAATAAATGTAAGCAATAAATGAAGTAATAAACTCAAGAGAATATGTTAGAGAGCAGAGAGAATGTTCTTGTGTATTTTGTATTGAGCAACAGATGTATACAAAATGACAGGGATCCCCTTTATATAGCAGGGGAAATCCCAACATAGTACAAGTGTATTAATTATAAAGATATGGGCTGGTACAACCATTTAATGCCTTGATTCGTCTTCAGACTAGTCCACTAGGCTTTGTCAGCTCCAGTCACGTGCCTTGGGAACTCCCCACTTTCACCATATCTGTCGATCTATACTGCCCCGAGGTCGAGCATCGACGACCCTCGAAGGAGGAAGCTTGGCCGTAGTCTCGAGCCTTCGGTACGTGTTTTTGAGATGTCGTAATGACGAAAAATTGGACCCTTCGATTTCACCATATACACTTGTTGAGATTGATCTGTGTATATACACAATAATTGAATCTTGGAGAGAGTCCCAGAGGTTGGAATTTGGTTCTAAAGGTTGTAACATAAGGTTAAAAGAAGCATGTTCGGTTAGGATTGTGTTGACAGGCCTAGAAATTTTGCCCGCATGAAATTTCTATTTTAGGATATTATTTGGGTAACAGAGTAGAGACAGTATAACGTTCGAGGATCGTGATCATGTTTAGTGACGGAGCCAGAAATTATACAAAGGGGTGTCAAAATCAAAAAAAATTTGCTGCTATCTGGAATGGAACTTGCAACCTTATGTAAATTTTGACACCCCTTGACCATTGCACTAAGAGTTTGTCTTATGTTAAGGGTTGTCAACCCTTTGTATATATTCAATTTTTTTTAAAAATACCTATTTACGCAGTGTTATTTTCCGGCGAAGGGGTGTCGGTTGACACCCCTCGGACAAGGATAGCTCCGCCCCTGATCATGTTGGTGGTGGAGATTCTTTTGAAACGTTATAAAACCGAAGGCTCACGTGACTGAAGAGTTGTGTTCACGCTTAAAAAAGTAACTCGTAAAACACCGGATATACTTGTTGTCTATGTTACTTGTGATTTTGATACAGGACATATAATAATCCATCAGCTCGGTCACTTACCTTCTCTGGGTTCACCTTGTTATCTTTTTCTTGATTAACTTGCTCCTTAGTTCTAGGTATCTTTGTTCTCCTTAGTAATAGAATTAACCATCTTCTGAACAGATTAACTAGAACTAGTATGGACAGGTTTAAATTGGACTTTACTTTTCGTTTTGGGAAGTTTTCTTGTCTTGTACTATTTTTTCCTCTTGCTTGTTATATTCCTTAGGGATTGGTTTTGGTCTTCTAATCCTCCGTTTCCTCATTTCTCAACATATCAGATTACACCATTTGAATTGTATCTTTTTCGGTGACCTCCACATTAGTAATGACTTTGTTTTAGTTCTTCATCCTTCCTGTTTTACTTGTTTTTATCGTTGTTCGCATATTGCATCTTGTTTCCTGTCACTATTTTCTCCTCCTTTTCTCTATTTTTCTTGGTTTTTTTCCTTTAATACTTTCTGGCTTGTCCTGTATCTCTTTAGCCATTGGATTTGTGGTAGCAACATCAGTATTCTTTTGTTTGTTTGCTTCAAGCTTATTGTTCTCAGCAAACCTATATTGCAAGATAGAATTGCCCAAAATCTTGCAATGTTTACAGTACTTTGGAACAGAGTTTAGTTTAATTAGGCTTTATAAGGTCAACTTCTACCCTAACCTTTGCTATGCTATGTTTAGCTCTATAATCGGTAGCAACATCCATCGACAGAGGAACACCCACGGGTTCAAGAATTTGTTTCACATACAATCAAACCTCTTTGTAGCAGCGTCGTTTGTTCTAGATAATTTTGGATGATATAGCGAATCGCTGATATAGAAAATATATATTATAAGAGAACATAAAATTTGGTTTCGGAAAATTTGACTTTATTATACAAGGATGTTGTTATAGAGAGGTATGACTGTAGTTTCAAATATAACAATATGAAATGGTACAAGATTGATTACGCTAAAAAGGAAAAATAAAACATTAACAGTCCTTTTGTAATTCATGCTCATGATCCTACTAAGATAAAAGCTTGGGAGAAAAAGTGCCTTTGGAAAGTTGGGACTCGTAAATATTCTTAAATAACTAATAGCATGTTTGGCCAAGCTTATTTTTGGCTAAAAGTATTTTTTTTCTTTGGCAAAAAATTGAGGTGTTTGGCCAGGCTTCTCTCCAAAAATACTTTTTTGAGAAGTACTTTTGAGAAAAATACACTTAGAAGCAATTTTTAACAGCTTGGTCAAACACTAATTGTTGCTCAGAAGTGCTTTTCAAACAATTAGCCAAATAAAAACTGTTTCTCACCAAAATTATTTTTAAAAAAAATACTTATCAAAATAAGCTAATTTTTGCAGTTTGGCCAAAAGTCCTAGGATGTCCCCAATCCCATAGATACCCAACACCAAACAGATGCATCTAACACCAGCTCTCAAAATTTGACTTTTTCAGACCTAACCCTGTATTTTATATGACACTTTTACCCCTTGTTGTCTCATTTTCTTAATTCTTATATTTTCTGTCCTATTAGTGGATGTAATAACTACGTCTTATTTTTTCATTATCCGATTTTGTTTTTTCTTATCCGTATATGTAAACTAGTTAATTGCTATAATATTTTGTGGGATATTCACCGAATAATTAAAAATTACTCAATTAAGAAAGCATAACATATTGACTATAATGAAAAGCACATCATGTTGTACTAACCGTAATAAATCAAATATAGATATTTAAAATTGTTATTCACACGATGTTTTAGTCGAAAGATAGAAAATTTCTTTACATTCCTTTTTCTCAGTTTTAAAGCATTGCTCCAAATATAATAGAAAGATTAAATAAATCGAATTCATGGGCACTTTAAGTATATTCTTTAATTTGCATTGTCATTGCTTTTTTTTACTAACTTAATATGTCTTGATCATTCTATTTTTATATTATGTTGCAACATAACTTGTAATAACTTCTGTTTAAATAAAAGAAATATGGTTTTCTCAAGGGCATTCCTATCATTTCATAAAACTCAACAATTGACATGTTAAAAGACCAATAAATTTCTAGGATATAGCTAACTTTTAGTTATTATAAACAGATTCAGAATCCACAACAGAATATAAGGGTAGTTGTCATTTGAGGCCATCAAACAGAGTCAATTCCTTAAAATATTGCTGATGCCATTGGACAAAACTAAAGAAAAGAAACAACAAAAGAAACAAAGAGTTGTTGAAAGATTCATAATTTCATTTCCATTGAATACCCTTCTTCCTTCCCTCCAAACTTTTCCTTCAAATGAATATTTTCTGCCCCTTGTGTTTTTCTCATAACCTTATCGTTAAGTCAAGAAAATGTTTTCTCTTGTAGTTATCCAAGAAAATATTCTTTGAGGTTTTGCCCGAAGAAAAATTATCAGAAAAAGAAATTTTGAAGAAAGATTTGGAAATATTAAAAGGGAGAAATCAATGGAGACTTCGTTGGGAGCTGGAGTTGTGGCTGTTTTTGCAGTCTCAGGAAGTGTTGTTCTCCTTGCCTTGAAAGTCCATAACTACTTTCTTTCTGATTTTATGAAGAAGATAGAGTTTGAAATACGTATACATCTTGTCCTTATTTATTTATTTGCAACAAAATGACCCTACTCCATCTGTTTTAATTCATGTGATTTGTTTTCTTTTTTAAGTTTGTCCAAAATAAGGACACAATTCTACAATGAGAAATAATTCAACTTTAAAATTTATATTTTACCTTTAGCTAATTTATAGTCATCTATAAATATATATATGACATGTTTTAGATTTTTTTAATTCTTTATTAAACTTGATGTCCAATCAAACAAGCCCATATAAAATGGGCTGGGGGAGTAATAAATTTAGCCTCTCTTACTGCCTTGAGATTAAGAAAAATAAAATCTTAAAAACAAGGATTTGCAAATCAGATATGGTGAGTCCTTTTCTATTCAATTTACCTTTACTTATTAGTTAGTTCTGTTGTAATATTGATATTTCTATTATTACGTGTATTATTTTTCTGTTTTGTCTATTTTCTTTTGTTTTTTCTTCTGATAAAAGTGGATTGTTTGCTTTCTAATGCTACAGAATACAATGACGTTAACTACTTTTAAGGGTAAATTTTATTTGTCTCTCCTTATACCAAGTAAGAATGTACGGCAATCAAGAAAGTATTATTTTGATAAGAGCTAGAAGTGATATTTCATTTTGCTGCCCCATCTGGTAAAATTTTGGATTACTCTCATAGTATTTGATCTCTCGTTCAAATTTATGTTAAAGAACATAGAAATCCATCCGAGGACATGGCACTTGATAGGAAGTTATGGAAGAAGAGTATTTCGGTTATAGACTAGGAGGTAGTGGACTAGTTCGGTGGGTTTTTGTCTAAGATAGCTAGGGGCAATGTCGAGTTTTACTATTTTCTATTTTCGATGTAGGATCGATTTACAAACCATCGTTTCTGCTTTGAATTATTATTATTATTTTTTTTCTTTTCCTGCTTTCTATGTTCCTTTTACCGTATGATTTCCGCGGTGAATCTAATACTCTCTTCTTTTGTCTTTTTTGTCTTTTTTATTATATTGAGCCGAGGGTCTTTCGGAAACAGCCTCTCTGCCCTCTTGGGGTAGGGGTAAGGTCTGCGTACACACTACCCTCCCCAGACCCCACTTGTGGGATTTTACTGGGTTGTTGTTGTTATTGTAACATAGAAATCCACTCCCTCCTCCTCCCCACCTCCCCAATAAGTCATTTATAGTTGCGCATTTAGAATTTTAGACAAACATTTTCCGTCTACTATCGTAACCCAACTTATTAATGGGATTGTGTTTGGAACTATAGAAATTTTAAGATTATATTTTCTCCTGAATGGGCGTTTACTTTGCACTATTTACAAGCAAAATGGGTATAATATATGCATTATTTTTTTGGTGAAGCAACGTCATTACACCCCTTAATTATAGAAGGATGTCTTCGCCACTAGCCAGTTACGTGTAATAGATGGAAATAATATTTTAAAAAAATGACGAAATCTCTTGTATTTTAACATACATGATTCAAGTTGTTGAGAAATAAATTGGTGAATGTTTTGAATTTCAGGACTTGAGAAAGACCAACAAAAGAAGAAGGTGAAGTTGTCGAACGAAGTTGTGAAGTTAGGCACTTTTAAAAAAAGTGAAGATGTTGATAATAATCCAAAGAGGAGGTTTCGTCAAGAAATATCAGATAGCGAGAGCATGGAATCCATGCCCTTGAATCGGCAAGCACTTTACAAAGGGATCCTCCAATATAAAGCCATCAAAGGCTACACCTAAATTCAATTTCCCTTTTGGAGTATTTCCCTCTCTCCTCTTCCTTCGTGGTGGCGACTTTCTACTTTATTTTATTTTATTCGAAATGTGTGTGTTTTATTGTTTCGATAAAAGTTGTAATTTATTTGTAATAACATGTTGACTTAATAAACGAGGAAATCCATTTTTCATACTTGGACCTCTGACTAGTTCTCCCGCTCCATCCATTAGTATTATATATTTGCGTCTTTAAGCTTATTCTACACCAAAGAAGTCGGTAGGCACCTAGTTGTTCGTAATTTTTTAACTTTTCATATTGTTGTGTATAATAAATTGCACCGGAATATAAAGTATCCCAAATCTTTATTTCCACATGCTCTCCAAGTTTTTGCTAAAAAGGTGGGGGAAATTAGAAATAGCCAGCTTTATAATTGGGAATTGAATAATAGTCAATTCAATAGTAATTGAAATTTAACCATTTTTCATGTAAAAATAAAATCTGAACAAAATAACCTTAAAAATCTGAAAAAATTCTAGCATAATATGCTGAAGTTCGAATTTTTACATATGTGATGTGCTAAAATTTCATAATTTGTTGTAGTTCCAACATAATATGCTGGAAGTTTATATGCATGAGCTCCATAATCCAGCCTATTATGTTGGAACTTTCTGTGTGCTAGAGTTCCAACATTATATGCTTGAAGTTTATACGCAGGAGCGGTCCATACTCCATAATTGTCACGACATAAAATCCCAACCTTAGGGTCGTGATGGCAACCAATACTGTTTGTTAGGCAAGCCAACACCACGAAAATAATACGAAAGGAAAAGCAGTCAATATCAAATAACTCAACAGTAACCAGACATAAATACCCTGAGATCTGGTGGCACTTATCGCTACCTCCAAGACCACTAAGTATATTAGCAACTGTTCGCCTTCCTCTAATTTTAATAGTAACCGAGGGATCGATAGATACCGTTTCAGGCCTTTTAAGGCTTGTTGGCATTCTGGAATCCATTTGAAGTTGTTATTCTTCTTCAGAAATGAGAAGAAGTGATGACATTTTTTCAAAGACCGAGAAATGAACCTGCTTAGAGCGCCAGTCTTCCGTTAGCCTTTAGACTTCTTTCATGCTTGTTAGCTAGTCTCAGATGTCCTCGATGGCCGTGATCTTATCGTGATTAACCTCGATCCACTTTGTGATACCAGAAAATCTAAAACTTTATCGCAGCTAACTACGAACGTGCAGTTTTTAGAGTTGAGCTTTATGTTGTGCTTCATTAGGATATTGAAGGTTTCTTGGAGGAGTTTTAAATGGTCACATGCATTCAAAGACTTGACCAATATATCATCTATGTATACTTCCACTGTTTTACCTATTTATTTTTCGAACATCTTGTTAAGGAGCCTTTGATATGTGGTTCCGGTGTTTTAAGCCCGAAAGGCATCACATTTTATGTGCCAAAATTTGTTATGAACAAACTTTTTTACCTATTCTCCTAGTTCATCTTAATTTGATTGTACTCGGAATAGGTATCAAGGAAACTTATTAACTCGTGCCCGACCATGGTGTTGATTATTTGATCGATGTTTGGCAGTTGGAACGAGTCTTTCGGGCGTGCCTTATTCAAGTCCTTATAATCTACCCACATTCAAAATTTATTATTCTTTTTTCAGAACTACAACCATATTAGCTAGCTAGTCGGGATACTTCACCTTCTGGATTGAGCCAATGTCAAGTAACCGAGTTACCTCTTCTTGGAGAAAACTGTTTCTAACCTCAGCTATTAGGCATTTCTTCTGTCTTACCGGTGGGACACTTGGGTCTAGTCTTAGCTTGTGCATGGCACCTCTAGTGGTATACCTGTCATATCCACATGCGAATATGCAAAATAATCAACATTAATTTTAAGGAAATCAATAAATCCTGACCTAAGCTTAGGGTTCCTCTCTAGGAATTTTTTGAAAAAAACCACTTATTTGAGTTCTTCTGCCATGGACTTGGTCGCGTCTGTTTCCTCCGGTGCCTGAAAATATCTTGATACCTGGTAGGATTCTGACGACTCCTCCCTTTATCATCTTTATTCAGTTCGGGGACAGGTGTCGGTTCCTGTAATTGCTATGCATTGAGTTCCCTCCCTTTACTGCTAGAATATGATATTGCATTCAGTTTCCTTACTACTGGATGATCCCCTCTTATTTGTTTGATTCCTTCTAGAGTTGGGAAATTCAGTATTTAGTGATATGTTGATGGCATGACTTTCATCTCAAGTAACCATGGTCTGCCAAGATAGCACATGTTGATGTCCACCACTTCAAATAAGGTGGTCTTCATGACCCCTTTGGCATTCGTGGGCAGAAGGATCTCCCATGTGGTTGCACACTTGCTAATTTGAACCCGGCGAGGAGCTTTGTTGCCAAAATGATGCTTTCGGTTAGCTTGGCTTGTTTCAGCACTCTCCATTGGATGGTGTTGGTTGAACTTCCTAGATCAACCAAAACACGTTTAATATTGAAATATAAGACGTTAAGATAAATTACCAAGGTATCGTTTTGCGGCAGAAGAAGTACATCGGTGTCTTCTTTCGTGAAGGTGATGTCATCCTCGGCGACTTCTCGAAGCCTCTTTCTATGAGTCATTGATACCTTTGTCTTCTTGGCTGCCGAGAAAGTTATACCGCTACTTTCGTTCCCCCTAAAAATCATGTCGATAGTTAGTCGATGAGGGTCTTCCCTCCATCTTCGAGGATTTCGCATTGTCTTAGTTGCATCCATAATTATTCTTAGCCCGATATCTTAATAATTCCTTGAGATGGTTGTTCTTCAATAGCGCTGCCACTTCCTTATGCAAATAACGTCAGTATAATGTCCCGACCAATCATTTTGAGCATTTGCATTTTGTTCAGTTATTTCAAGTCTTGAGCAGCATTGTATTATGTATTAAGACTTGTCTAAATCGTCGGTTTTGTTTTTTAGGTTATTCAAAATTGATTTTGAAGAATGATTCTAAACTAGGAAGCTTTAAGTTGGAAGAGTTGACCAAGTTTGACTTTTTACTACTTGACCACAGATCGGAGTTTTGATAGTTCCGTTAGGTTTGGATGGTGATTTTGGACTTGGGCATATGCCCAAACTTACATTTGGATATCTCTAGAATGTATCGGCACTATTTTTCGAAAGTTGAAAATTTGAAAGTTTGGAATATTCATAAGTTTGACTAGGAGTTGACTTTGATGATATCGGGTTCAGATTGTGGTTTCGGGATTTTGAATAAAAATTTTATGTCATTTGGGACTTGCGTGCAATTTGAGTTCATTCTGAGTTAATTTGATAAGGTTCGGCACGAGTTTTTTCATTAAGTTCGATTTGAAGTGTGATTCATGGTTTTGATGTTGTTATGCGTGATTTGAGGCCTTGAGTAAGTCTGTATTATGTTATGGGACTTGTTAATATGTTCGGATGGGGTCCTGAGGGGCTTGGGTGAGTTTCTGATAGGTTTGGGTTATGTTGCACTAGTTTTTTTATGTTTCGACATCGTTTCTTCAAGCATAAACGGTACCATATTAAGCAAATGAGCTCCAATTTCTTTTTTGATTGAAGCATTAGATCCATATAGAAATTTTGGAACCGTAGCAACTGGAATCATCAAGTTTCGACATTATATAAGGAATTTATGGTTATTTTACTAAGAATTAGGTTGCCAAATTTGTTTCATATTAATTGCGAAATTGCTACTGAATTCGTATTTAAAAATTTCCACTATTTCTAAATATTGAAACCATTGTATCTCCTTCATTATAAGGTCAAACGAAGTGATTTAAAAGCCTTACTTGACTGAAAATTTACAAGGAATCCATTGGAGGCATCAAAGGCGAGTTTCGGGATTTTTGGCATAGGAAATGTGGCAGAACAACTAGGCAGAAATATTTAATATCGAGGGTTTGTTCATTTGGTCATATTTTGAGTTGTGGAGCTCATATTTGGGCAATATTTTAGGCAATTTTCACCACATGGATTGGGCAAGTGTTCTATATTCCGTTTTGGTTATATTTCATGAATCCATCTTTGTTTTTGGCATTTGATTGATGATTTCAAAGTAAATTTTGGGGATTTTGTATAAAACTTCATAAAGTGAATTTTTGAGTTTTGAGTATCGATTCAGAGTCGTATTTGAGTGAAATTGGTATGGTTGGACTCATAATTGAATGGGTTGTCTGATTTTGTGAGTTTTATCGAGTTCCGAGGTGCATGCCCAGTTTGACTTTTTAGTTGACTTTGGGCTTTTGATTAAAGATTCAACCTTTATCGATTGGGTTTGTTTCCTTTGGCATTATTTGATGTTCTTGAGTTGCATTTAGATAGTTTTGAGTTGTTCGAAGGTCGGTACGCGAGATGGCATTTCTAGAGTATTATTTGGATTGCTCGATATTGGATTTGGCTTGTTCGAAGTAAGTAACACTTCTAAACTTGGTGCTGAGCGCATGAACCCCTGAATATACATGTTATTTGTTTAGTGTTGAGGTGACGCACATGCTAGGTGACGGGCGTGTAGGCGTGCACTATGTGAATTATGATTCAGTTTGTTCTGTGGTACTGTGTAGTTAGCTAATTTTGTTTATATCCTTGAAATTTCTATGTGCTAGAGTAATTGAGTTGTAATCCATGTTAGAAACCATGTTTAGGCTATATGCTTATTCTGTTAGGACACACTAAGGTCATTTTGCTAGTGAGTTATTTTCTTAAATTGCATTTATATACTCAGTCATATTCATTCATTTTCAATTCATATGTCAGTCTCTGTTATCACTTGTTGTCACATCCTGTTGTTATCATTGTTGGGTTGATTGGCATGAGATTTGTGAGCCCGAGAGACTGGAGAGGTTGATGACTGAGTTGGGCATGATTGTAAGTGTTATTGATGGTATTGGGCTGCACGTCGCAACAAGTTTTATTAATTCATGATGGGATCGGGTTGCGCGCCGCAATGAGCTTTATTGATTCATGATGGGATCAAGCTACACACCGCAACGAGTATTTCTAATTCATGATGGGATCAGGTTGTGCACTGCAGCAGGTTTTATTAGCGTTTGGGCAGGATCCGCCCCTCCAAAGTCTGACATACCAGCAATGAGCATAGGTTTATTGACTCGTGATGGGATCAAGTTGCGTACCACAATAGGTACCATACAATGCTGAGTGATAGAGTAATTGAGTGTGACAAGTGGGAGTGCGAGACAGTGAGGTTGAGTACTCTGAGAGTGTGAGTACGTGAGTTCATCACTGTGATGCATTGCATTTGACATGCATACTTGACATACAAGCATCAAGGTTCATGTTCTTATGCTACACGGTTGTGTGGCATTCATGATTTCACGTGCACATCGACATGTAGGCATAGAGAGGTACTTTCCTCATGCTATTTGATAATGAAACATCTTATTCATTGTCGAAAGTTTTTGGGAAAAATCATAGTTTTTTGATTTACTCATATTTTGGTGATTTCGGTGAAAGATTTGGGTTTTACTGTTATACATGAAAAACATGCCTATTTTCCGCAACTGTGAACAAGCTGAACATTATATCTTTGAGTTATTTCTTGTACTGCTTTTATTATATTGTTATGAGTTGTTCTTGGCTATTGGTATGGTCCAAGCCCATTACTGCTTTCAACCTAAGGTTAGGTTTGTTACTTATTGAGTATATGGGGTCGGTTGTACTCATACTACACTTTTGCACCTTGCGTACATATTTTGGAGTTGATGTTGCAGTGTATGATGGGAGCTAGCATTGTAGATGAACCTGCGTTCCAGTTATAGTTGCCTCTTGTTCATGGTAGCTTTAGATTTTATAAATCTGTTTATGTAAGTTACGAATAGATAATGTATTTATTCCATACCAGTTTTGCAAACTCTAACTCTTAGAAGCTCGTGATTTGTACTACCAGTCCTTAGGGAGTTGTATAAAATTTAGTTATTTTATTTTTTACTCTTATCATTATTATTATACTGTAGCTTATTGTTAATTGGCTTACCTAGCGAGTTCGATTAGGTGCCTTCACGACTAGTTGAAATTTTGGGTCGTGACAGGCAATCCCCAGCTCACTGTCCATTAGTCCCATGATATTCTCACCATAAATTAGTTTTTCTCTAGCTGGGATAAAATCCCTTTTAGCCTCGGGAACAGTGCTTCCTTGATGTTTCTCATTGCCGGTACAAACTCCACTACGCTAACATTGAAATTATATTCTGACAGCCTGAGATAAGTGGAATCCCGGTAACACGATATGTCTTTTTCCTACAATGACATGTTGTTCCGGTTGCGATCAATTCTTCTATCAAGAGCGAACTTATCCAGTGACCAAAAACCTTTGTTCTCGCATCTTTCGGCCCTTTCGTAGGACAAAATTGGCCCTTAGAAGATCGGCGATCCGTATCAAAATCATCTTTTGATTTATCTCTGATCTTTTCTCGATCTCTATCCTTAGTTGATGTCAGAAACCGAGCTGGTCATCTTCTATCCTTATCTTTGATTCATAACGGTTATGGAGATCCACCCATATGGTTACTTGAAACTCAAGAAAGCTTCCTTTCAACTTTCGGGATACGTCAAATTTTCTCGAGTTCAACCCCTTAGTAAATGCCTTAATTACTCATTCATTTGGCACATCCGGTAACATCATCCTATTTTTCTGAAACTTAATCATGAACTCATGCAGCAATTCATACTCTCCTTTCAAAATTTTGAGTATGTCCACTTTACAGGCCTGGACCTTACTGGCCCCGGCATGGACCTTGATGAAAGAATCTGCGAGCAACTTAAAGGAATATATTGAGTGTTCGGGTAAGACTGAATACCATGTTAAGGCCTTATTGGTGAGGGTTTCTCTGAATTTCTTCACCAGAATCGACTCAATTTCATGTTAAGCCAAGTCATTTCCTTTCACAACCATTGTATAAGTTGTGATGTGCTCCTGAGGGTTTGAAGTCCCACCATACTTCGGTATGTCCGGCATTTGAACCATTTCGGAATGAATTCTAGTGTTGCACTCGGTTTGAATGGCATTTGGGTGTGCTTCTTTAAGTCGGGACCCTTCAACACTAGTGGTGCGCCCGAAATTTGGTCCATTCGAGTGTGGAACTCTTTTGCGTTCTGATCCATCCACTTGTTCTTTTTCCTCATGAACCTCATAAGTTTGGTTTTAAAAGGATCACTGTCGTTGTCGTTATCGGATCTGCTGCAGATCGCCCTAGCTTCATCGAAGCCGTCCTCACCCCTTGGAGAGTTGTTATAAACTCCTTGAGCTATTTGATTTGTGGGAGCGCTGTGAGGAACAAGGAATCTTCCATTCACATTGTTGGAAGCACATAACAGTGCATGTTTTAGTTCCATCACGGCATGGTCTTGCCTTGAGAGATGGCCCATGATGGCTTTTTAGTACTCTCTCAAGATCCTTACTGTTTCCGCAACGTGCTCGTCCTCAATGTCATCAAGAGTTGTCTCCCGCATATGTCGGGGACACCGCCTGCCATGTACCGGAGTTGCTATGTCCTCCTCATTGTGGGTGTCATTGATCGAATCCTCATGTTGAAGAAGATTTTCTTGTGCCTCAACATTGTGTGTGATGTATGACATCATTAGTTGCCAATTTTTTTATTTTTGCTATGAAACAAATCAAACAAGTTAGTAATAGATGTAAGGATTAACTCAATTACACAACTATCTAAGACCCACGGTGGGCGCCAAACTGTTTACCCATAAAATGGTACAGCCGAACTTGTTGTATGGTTTATAAACAAGCGAACCGATTTAATCCAAAAATGATAAATAAATTAAATAAAAACATAAGACTTAGCGTTGAAATCGAAATAAACAATAGTTAGCCTGGTTCAAGGAGCAAGGCTTCTGAAGACGGCAATAAGCACAATATTAGATAGAAAATAAAGTATTATTTAGCTTGAGAATAATGTGTAGCATAAGTTTTTCTAGAGATTTTGTGTCCTACAGTGGTTTTTGAATTCCCTATTTATAGCTATACCTAGGGAACAAGATTCTAGGATCAAGCCCCTTTTAAATAAAAATAATGGGGGTCATTGTGTCACGCACCAAACCTGAAGAGGCGTGACTGGAACCCGGTGCCATACTCGGCCTGAGCATACCATTCTGTAACTGTGAACTCTGGAGGGGCAACCCTCAACTTAGGACGATGAGGTAATATTCTGAATCATCTGAAAATAACGCCTACAACCAACAATTCCAAACTAGACATTTGCATAGAGCGGGTAAAGCCACAATACTGATATAAAAAATGTACATGACTCGTCTACAAGCCTTTTGGGATAATTGAATGTATCATGGTCGGGACAGGGCCTCGACCTGCCCATCAAACCTATTTATATAAAATAGACTCCAATGTCTAGACCTGATAACTCCAAGGAAGTGGAGCTTGCCAATCAAGCTGATGTTTAACTCTGTCTATTAAGAAGGTCTATCCAGCTGACTATCACGACCTACATGCATGAAATGTAGCATCTCCGGCAAAAGGGATGTTAGTATGAAATAATGTATCGAGTATGTAAGGCAACTGAATAACTGAAATCTAAACTGAAATGATAATATAATAACTAAAAGTAACTGAGAGTCAAAGATAATCTGAAGATATGCTTACCTATTGATATTGACTCAACTTTCTCAATATAGTATGTAAAATAGTTGTCCAGACCTATAAGGCTTGGTATGTGTAACTGCTCTGCCGTAGTAGGCTCGCTCATAGACATTCGGCCATATTAGGCTTTGTATCTCGACCATTCTAGGCTCTCTCGTAGGTGCTCGGCCACATTAGGCTCGATATATAACTTACCGTCTGATCAGAGGTTGCCCAATAAGGGCCTGCCCATCGGTTATAGCTCGATAGTGGTAAAAATACTGTAATACTGTATATATATAGACCTTATGCTCTCTTGGCTGAAAGAAGACAAAACTAAACTGAATATGAAGTCCCGATAAGGGAGAATATTGTAGCTTATGAGACTAGCATAATGTACATAAAGTCAGGAATAAGAACTTTTTTTTGTGCCTCGTTATCAAACGTATATAGTTACATGATCATGCCAAAATTAAGGAAAGGCTTCGCCTTAACATACCTTATCACAATTTTCCAATCACCAAGTTGAACTCGACTCTTCGCACCTTAATCTACTACAACAATAATAATACTATCATTAAGTTACGAAGGGTACAACTATCTCACAACGAACGATAATCTTATTTTGTATAAAAACGGGCAGCATCTCCCCTGTAATTCTTACTTCCTCCAAATTCAAGATAACACCAATAACACAAGAACACAATAATATCAATATATATATTATTTTCCAACCTCATATACACCACAAAATACTACAAAATATCACAACACACTCCAATCTCTTCATACACAAAAAGACCATCGTAGCAGTGTCAAACAGCCCGAATATGTTATCACAAACAACCAGCCCTCCACCCTACATTTATATGGTATTTTTCCACACCCTTACTCCTCCAAAACTCTAGAAAACAGTAGTAAAACACGCAATCCAATAACAACACCAAACAGTCCACAAAACAGTCCACTGCAAGTGAATAATTCAAACTCACGACTTCCTGTCATCATCCCGTGAGTTCTTACAATTATAGAACGACTTTCCATACATCTCCAGCAGAAAAAATGGATTAAAGAGATCAGTAAACATACCTTATTTGTTCAATAACTCATTTCCTGTCTTGGTTCTTCAAAATCTAAGTTTTACCTCCAACTAGAACTTGAAAAGGAGAGAAAATCAATTAGGATTTTTGGCAATTTTTGGGAGGATGTTTGTAGGGTTTAGGTCTGGTTATTGTGTTATATAATTGAGTGTTATATTTCAGGAGATAATTTCTTAAATGGGATCTTTGACCGACCAAAAATAGCCCCTTTTTGGGACTCTCATTTAAGCAAGTAGGTGACACACCTACTTGTCACTTAGCAGTTTGCGCAGTCTCGCGAAAATGCACATATCTCTCTACTCTGATGTTGTATTAACAAACAGGTTAATGTGTTAGAAAATAGACCCATATATCTTAATTGGTAGGTAGATCGTCCCTAATTCCAAGTATATTGGGAGAAAATCGCATCTATATTTGACCTAATGTTCAGTTGATTTATGAATGTAACTTGTGATGACCTTTGCCAAATCTTGTTCCACAACTTGCTTAACTTAAAAACATAACACACGACTATCATACGAATAAAATAGATCATAACATAACCTCCTTATCTTGTTAAACACCATAGTCTCATCACAAAAGTACACGTTATAACATTCCCAACTTGTCGACATTCGACAAAACTTATTTTCTTCAATTTGTTTAGCTTCTTATCCTTTCAACCCTCTTGGTACTTGTTATTAGTGATCTTAAATATTTGTAACCTCCTTGGTAATATGATTAACTTACTTTATGTACTTTCAAAAATGATCTCATTTTTTAGCTTACATCAGTTGACTTACGACGTACTCTCACGTACGAAAAATGGGGTGTAACACATTGATGAATATGTAACGACAGGCCATGAATACCAAAATTCTCTACAATGGCTTCATATTTATTACTGAGAAATATTCTTCATTAAATACCATCCACTGACAAACATTCGTTTGCCTCCATTGATTATGTTCCCTTCAGGAGCTACCCAATGCCACCTGAAGTCGTTATCCTCGGTCTTGGTTCTCAGTTGCTTCATCTTCCGCCTGTCTCTGGTTCCACGTGTCATGTAATCATTAGAGCATTTAATATAAATCGATTTTACCCTATACATAATATTAGTTCAAAAGTTTTGTAAGAAAATTTCATAGGGCCACTCACACGTGCAAAAGCTACAATTGCTTCAGTGTATAGTTTTGTTAATATGGGGTAGTTTGGTTGTTTGTTAGAAAGGGAATTACCATGTATTAAAATTAGTATAGATAATACTCCCTCCGTTTCAATTTATGTGATTTTGTTTGACTGTGCACGAAGTTTAAGAAAAATAAAGACTTTAAGAATTTGTGGTCCTAAACAAGTCAAAAAGTGGTCCAAAGTATTTGTGTGATTATAAATGTTTCTCATTAAGGGTAGAATTGGAAGTTTAAGCTAAATTATTTTTAAATTTAGAAAAGGGTCATTCATTTTAGAACGTATCAAAAAGAAAAGAGGTTCACATACTTTAGAACAGACGGAGTACTATTTTTGCTAGCTTTTTAGTTGAATAAAATTGGCTACACCAAGGGTATTTGGTTTTTGTTTTACAATTCCAAAAATAAATAGGTATAAGCTATGAGCTAATTTATGTATTATTTATATAGAGTAAACAATGAAATAACTAATCGATGTATAAGTAATTATTGCATTATTTATTCCTACATATTAGTCTTGAGATTTGATTCCTGCTCCTCTACGTAAATAATTGAGCATGCAATTAAGTGCACCATCTAATCATTTTAGAGCATGAATGTCATCAAATAATATTAGACCAATTTTAAAAAAAATATAAATAAAAAACCTAATTTATGGAGATAACATGAATTTACATACCCCATATATTTGCCTATAAAAATCTACATTACTAATCCCAGCATACTCTAGCCAACAACCAAATAAGCCCCATCTGTGTTCCCGTTTACCACATTTTTGCAGAACGGGTGAGTCTACTTTACAGAACAGTCTTGGGTCAATTAAGAAAAAAATACAGAGAGAATAAGAAAAGAAAAATAAACGTCAATATACATTACGTTGAAGTGCATAACAAGTTGGGTCCATAGCTCAGTGGTAGAGCATTTGACTGCAGATCAAGAGGTCACCGGTTCGAACCCGGTTGGGCCCTCAATTTTTTTTTTTTTTTTTTTCATTTTCCGTTTAATTAGCTGAGCAACCCATCTCCGATCATATAGTAGTGATTTTAAACCGTCGGTAGTAGCTTGAAGCCTTGAATAATTATCGTAGTGTATCTGTTTTATTTATTCGCTTATCTTCCTGGTATTTCGTTCAAAGTGGTAAAAACTAGATTTAAACTTATAAATATCTCGTCCGTCCCCCCAATTCACATGCTTCATGCAAGAAGATAAAAGGAGAGCTCATATGGTGAATTTGCTGCAAAAACTATTGCATATTAGATATATTAATTTTCTTCTCATTCCAAGGGCATTTTGTGACGACCCAAAGGGTTATCACTTGTTTTTTTAGTCATTCCATGCTTCCGAGAACTTGAAAATCTCATTTAGAGTTGTCTCGATTTGCGTGCGCAGTCCGTGCGGGTAGCGAGAAAACTTAAATATGAAATTTTATGAAAAATGATGAAATTTGGGTATAAAATGAGTAAATTTGACTTCGGTCAACATTTTGGGTAAACGGACCTGGACCCATGATTTGAGAAGTTGTAGTCTTTATATGAGGTTAGGAAAATTATAAGTTGAGAAAATATATATATTCTTACATGGATGTTTTAATAAAATAATAGCGTATGTATTTATTTATTTTATATGGTCCCACATAACCATGATAGTTACTTATATAAAGTGTATTAAAAGTAAGTAGTATTTTAAGTAATTTGAGATAATTCTTAATTACGTGGGATAAATCGGTAATTATCTAATATAGTTGGGATAATACACCATGTGGCCGACACCTTTATACAAGTGGTGACTATTAATATAGTGGAATCCTTGTTAAAGACACATTCCATTAGCAATTTTATAAGTTGGTGATTAGGTGAGAATATTTTATAGAAAAGAAAATGATCACTTGGTGAACATTGTCAGATGAAAAACGTTTTGTTCTTCCACTACTCTGTTTGAAAGAGAAGCATGGACAAAAGCTTTTCCTCCATACCAAAAGCCAACCTATTTTGTTCCTACAGTTTCGGACTAATGAAAATTTCTCGTGCAAAATTCTTGTTCTCTTGTTCTTGCGCATAGACTCCATTTGGATATTTAAGAGAATCAGTTCAGATTCGAGCGGTTTTGTGGTGAATTCGAGGGGTAAAGCTATACTAGAGGCTTGAGTTGAGTTTGGAGCTTTCGAGGTAAGTGTTTGTTCTAACTTTGGCTTGAGGGAATAGGATTAGGATGTTATTTGCTACTTGCTAATTGTGGAGTATGGTGTATAAGCATGGTGACAGTTATCTATGCACCGGAGTCTAGCATGACCGTGAGTCTTAATTGCTTTTAATTCGAATGTTGTGATACAACTTCCTTGTTAAATTGATAAGTTTCATATAACTAGTCTTTTCTTAACTTTGATATTTGGTGAAACAATGGTATTAACAAAATATGGAGGTGCAACATACAAAAATTGATATGCAGTGTTTATTGTACTTGGACATTAAGATAGATAAGAAAGAAAGAACCTTCTGATGTCTTACCTTTTGTTAGTTGCAAATAGAGATTACAAGTCATATGTAGGTAGAAATTCGGATACGTAGGGAAAACGTAAATGATCCTTAATGATGAGGAATTGAAAGGTCCGACGTTATTTATTAGGGAAAATGTAATCTTTTCTTTCCTTTTCATTTTATTTCCTATAGGCTGCATCGTTTTTTTAAGGTTTAATAGTGATCAAAGGTCACTAAATGATATTCACCTCCATCTGAATGAAAGATCAAGAAGAAAATATAATGGGTGAACAAGAAACCTTATACATAATTTATTTGTTTATTAAGGGTATAAATGTCCATTAAATTTTGAAGGATATATTGGTACTCTAACTTTTGACTAAGAGGCTTCCCACTTTTAGTATAATATAATATAATATAGATATAGATAGATAGATGTGAAAGATTTGAGGAAGAATTGAACAAAAGAGGAAGTGTTGTAATTATTTCCCTTGTCGGGACGTGTTGTTTAGTATTGCTATTGCTCCCTTGCGGGGGTTTAAGTATTGTATGTGTTCTCCCTTGCCGGGATAGTTGAGCTGATAATTGTACCCTTGCCGGGTTAATTCATTATTTTGTTTATTTCCCTTAATGGGGTCTCTTCTAGAAAGATTATAAATTATGAAATGGGATCGTGTGGCACGCCGTCCACTTATAAATTATGAAATGGGATCATGTGGCACGCCGTCCACTTATAAATTATGAAATGGGATCGTGTGGCACGCCGTCCACTTATAAATTATAAAATGGGATCGTGTGGCACGCCGTCCACTTATATGCTATGAAATGGGATTGTGTGGTATGCCGACCACTTATATACTATGAAATGGGATCGTGTGGCACGCCGATCACTTATATATTATAATATGGGATCGTGTGGCACGCCGTCCACTATATATTATAGAAATTTTGAGTAGTTCTGCTGTTTATTTGTGATATTTCATTTTCATCCGTTATTTCCCGATAGCATGTCCCCCTCCCAGCTTTTCTTTGTATTTTCTTATTATTGTTTCTTGCACTTATATATATATATATATATATATATATATATATCTGCACAGGTTATTTTTGGTAGATCCTATCTAGCCTCGTCACTACTTCGCTGGGGTTAGGCCAGGCACTTACCAGCACATGGGGTCGGTTTTGCTGATGCTACACTCTGTGCATCTTTTTGCACAGATCAGGGAGCAGCTTTTGGACCGCAGCAGCATTATTGAGCGGGAACGGTTTTCAGCCCAGGGACTTACGAGGTAGCCTTGCTGGCGTTCGCAGATCGAAGTCCCTTCTATGTATTTAGTTTGTTTCTTTGTATCGAGACAAACACTGATGTATTTCATTCAAACTTTTATTTTAGTACTCTATAGTAGTTCGTGAGTAGTGACACCAGACTCTAGGTAGAGGAGTATTCTGAAATTTTTGCACTTATTTTCTGTTATATAAGTTTAAAGACTCCCGTTTTATTTAATTGCTTTTGTTTATTTATATTGTTAAAAATGTCATCACAAAAATATTTTAAATGTTGGCTTGCCTAGCTCCTAATAGTAGGCGCCATTACGACGCCCGATGGTGGAAAATCCGGGTCGTGACAAGTTGGTATCAGAGCCCTAGGTTACGTAGGTCTCACAACTCATGAATAACCTTAGTAGAGTCTGAGGGATCGGTACGGAGACGTCTGTATTTATCCCCCAGAGGCTACAAAGTTAGGAAAATTTCACCTTCATTCTTTCTTGTCGTGCGGCTCTATTTCTTTAAGCTAATTGAATTTCTACTCTTGTTTTCCCAGGAATGGCGAAGTCATGTACCGCTTCCTCAGCCGAACAATGGCACAGGCCGGTGATAGATCAACTACGCCTTCAGAAGTTTTGCGGAGATCGGATAAGTTTCACCAAACTCTTCGCTACCACCTTCAGCGGTGCATCTTTTGAGAACCCATGGGATTTTGCTTGACCGTTGCTATGAGGTATTGCAGAACGTGGGAATAGTCGAAAGCGAGGGGGTTGATTTTACTGTGCTTCGGATGGCAAAAAGAGGTAGTGGAAAGATAATGTATTTACCAGACCAGTTGTGGTTCCAACGGAAGATGCAGATGTATCAAGAGATCACCTAATGAATCATGTAGGGGTTCAACGGACCTTGACATATGACTGATTTATTTGAGTTGTGAAGGACAAATATTGTGGATTATCGGATGTTGTTACCTTTGACTTAGCGCCAAATGGGGAAATCCACTATCAGTGAATGGATCGTATGGTCATGTGTTATGTCAGTTTGGCTTGGAATGTATATATATGGTACGAAAAGGTTCCCCCAATAATTTATACATATTTAAGACTTGGTACTTTGCAGGGGATAAGGTTGGAACTTGTGGTACTTCTGGTTCCTTAATAATCCAACATTTCAGTATCAAGGGAGTTAGGGAAAACAACTTTAAATTTACAAAAGGTCTACTCAGTGTGGCACTCACGGTTGCGGATTTGGGGTGCTTTGGAGGAAATACAGTGGTAGACCACCTTCTCGACTATGGGGTTTGTGCCAAGATTTATCTGTATGGAGTTTTACCTTTATGATCGTTATGCATAAATAGGGGTAAGAATCGCCCCCAAAGAATAATGAAGAGTATATGAATAAATGGGGTAGCTCAGCAGTGTTAAGCCAGCATAGCAAAAGAGGAAATTGGCCGTCGATGTTTGTGACAAGCCTACGAAAAGGGCAGACTGGCCAATGCAACACTACCTACTCAGCTTACATGACCAGCCAGTGGTAGGGGTGAGGATGTTCGAGGTGGAGGTGAGAATCCTAGAGGTGGAGACCCAACCGTTGATATAATTTCTATGGTATGGCCGAGGTCACTACACCAGATGGTGTCATCACATGTACAATTCTGATCGTTATAAAAAGGATATTTTTCCTTAATTTGATTTGGTTTTGAAAAATTGAGGCGAGTCCTCTTAATATGCTTCACTCATGAGTGAGCTTCGTAATCCTCAAATCCACTTATGTGAATACTCACGTTGAGCTATTATATGGAGATAGTTATCCCTATCATTATGTGTTGGTCACTAAAAATATCTATGAGGCTAAAAGTGACTTTCTATTACTTACTACAGTGGATTTTGAGGTAATTTCAGGATAATTAATTTCAATTGTCAATTATATACCCTATAGGTATGAGGGTTCACAATACGTTGTGATTTTCTTTGACGAAAATTATTGAAAAGAAGAAAGAAAAGAAATGAAAAATTTCAGATGGTACAATGTGCAAATACTTGTGACTTAGAGTTGAGGGTGATATCCTCAAATAATTACATAATGTGAAATATTTTAAACTGAGCTACAAGCTGCGGTGAATGTTATATAAGGACAAGGTCCTGGTGTTGAAAATTTTATGTGTTTAAAATTTCCCTTTTATGAAAATAAAAATCTTGTACTATATTTTAAATGGGAGTCATGCCTTTTAGGCTTATTTGACAAATCTTGTATACTTTCGGTTCATATTTAGCCATTTTTGTGTTGTAAACATTGAGTTTTAGCCTATGAGACGGGTGCCCAGGTGACGATAAATGTGACTCATTAATTCGGGCGAGTAATTATGAGGTCTCCATGCCTTATTGTGAGTAAAGTGGAGGAAATTGAAATAAGATGTTTGTTAACATAAGGCTAATTGACAATGTTGTAAGGAATGAACAACTTTTAAGGCCAGAGACATGGTTATAGGCATACATATGATGTGTTTCATGTCTAGATATCATTGTGATAATGTTTTGCTTGTAATGCGGAGGTTAGTGTTATTGATATATACTTTAAGGTGCTTTTTAGGATTATGAAAATATTGTTAGGAGTTGTTTTGGTATTACTCTGACAGGTGGATAGGCCCAATTAAATGGGAGACTCTACCGAAATTTCTAAAAAATTTGGGAGTTAGAAAAAAAAATATTTTGGAATATTGAGATGTGCAAATAAAGAGATAAGTTACATTATGAGTTCTTGGTCATGTCCTTTGGGTTGACAAATGCCCCAGCAGTGTCACGCCCCAAATCGAGGGACATGACCGGCGCCCGACCGGATAGCCCCAGTCAAGCGGACCTGGGTGCCTTTCCTAACCCACGTGTTACCCCTGTATTTTTCATCAC